>WTXE01000227.1:0-42954 GCA_022496225.1 Russula aff. rugulosa BPL654 | reverse complement strand
GTACTAGTAACGGGGACTTGACACACATGGCGCCTCAGGCCTCATGATAAGTAAAACAGTGCGATAAGGTTTTTTCTAATCTATTATATGCATGACCAAGTAAATCTCGAGAATAGAAAAAGGACGAGTAATATAAGTACCACATAACTGACATAAGTATGATGGGTCGCCCAACTCACTCGAGGACGGTGCCAGACAAAGTTGAACAATCATTCGTACTTACCAAAATTAATGTGAATGAGGACCAAATCATGTTGACTGTGGGAAATATCATGGGGATGTTGATTGAAATGATGATGGGAGGTCGGTACTATGATTGCGGTTTACTCGCTCTTACTCATTTTCTTTACTAGTTTATTCTCATCGAGTTCTTTTCAAACAAAGATATTATTCCTTCAATCTAGAGACCGAATCAACAACTATTGCACCACATTGTTCCCATGCTACGTAAAGCATTTTTGCGCATTAATCCTTGGGTTTCCGTGCCTAGAACAAATAATTGACCAAGCGTCGTCGCCCGCGGAGCCAACACCCAATCGCCAAGCCACGGAACGTAGACAATGCCGCGCACCTCGGCCTCGAGACGCGTGGGAAGTCCATGCGCATATGTCCGGAAAATCCAGGGACGTGAACCCGGTTTGAGGAGCATCGTGAAGAAATCGATGAGCTCCCTGGGACTGACGAATTTTGAATAGGTATGTGTTCCAGGCTCGACGAGGCGAAGCAACTTCTCTGCCGCTATGATCGAAAGAAGATAAGAGAGCGGCGTGCACGCAATCGTTGAAAGGAAAAGATCTCCGCCGGGCTAATAGACCCGAAGAAAAAGAGTTAAATGTAGATGAGATATGATGAGAGCCCGTGCAAAGCGCACCTTGGCCAACTCCGCACATGACCTCAAGAAGCCCGCCGGGTTATCGACGTGCTCAACGACCTCCATCAAACAGACGATATCGAATCGCTTTGGCTCCTGTACGAGTGTCTCAGCAGTCGCATGCCGGAACGCGAGTGTTCCTGATGCTGACGTGGATGCTACATCGCACGCGAAGCTAGGATTCGCAGCAGCATGACGCGTCGCGATGCCAATGTTCTCTGCCGATGCGCCGATGGCGAGCGTATTGCCGCCGAGACGCGCGAGACTCTATTTCAGTTACGAGCAGGGTAGAGTAGAGGGACGATGTCCAGTTCCGTCCGTTAAGGTAGTTACGGCTCAAATTACCCAATAAAACGCTTTCCAAAAAAAGAAAAAGTTACTGTATTAATTCTGATATTCCACGATAGGATTCACATCTCCCTATAACCTCATACCTCCCAATCTTATGTCCCGTATTCACAGCATCGCCCCCTCGTCCTTGAGTTTCTATTTTAATAATCAATGATGCCTTGGAAGCATATGAAAAGCGTACAAAGAAGAATCTCCTTTCCCATCCTCTCGCCGAACAATTCCAGACCTGCAACACTCCAGATGCCATTCTCCTCGTGCTTCAACAACAGGTCCAGGAAACCAATCAATCTCAAAGTGGCAACGAAACGCTAATAAAGTGGCTCGACCCAACCGTAAAAGTTCTCTACGCCTTCACTGAGGTACTCGGAGTGGGAGTTGGACAGGTATGCTTCAAGACGTGTTTTCCATTACGATCTGCACACTCATGTATATTTATTTGGTAGGTTTTCTCACCTGCAAAAGCGATCTTTGTAGGAGTAGGCGTCCTCCTTTCAGTGTGTACCCGCATTCTTTATACCTTCGCACTGGCAATCTTATGTCCACGTCTCAGGCGATCAGGGATGTTCGCGCGAGTCACAGCACTATCATTGACATCTTCGAGCGCATGGAATGCTTCTTCTTGCGTCTGGAAACTTACATCGAGGTGCAACCGACCACCGAAATGATGGATGTAATCATAAAGATAATGGTCGAGGTGTTCTCTATTCTCGCGATTACCACAAAGGAGATCAATCGGTACCGAATGAGTGAGTTCCTCCTGTATAACTGATCATATTGCCCTTGATTGAGCTACTGTTTGTTCAGTAAAATATCTGAGAAAGTTGATTGGAAGGGCCGATATCGAGGACGCTCTGAAGAGGCTGGATAATCTGACGCAAGAGGAGGCTCGAATGCCACTCGTAGTGTCGACGATAGAGTGAGAGGTGTCGATGATCGGATGGCTGGCGTCGACGGAAGGGTGAAGGCGATCGATGGGAAGGTAGCGAAGATCATTGATGGTATGCAACCGTCTTTAGTTAGTTGCCGATGAACGTCTGATCCTGATGCATCCAGACGGGAATAAAGCAGAGGTACTCATGCAACAAACAGCTGACGATGTAGACCAAGCGAAACGTTCGTCAACTGACTTATCTGTTCTGACGCGGGACTCGGAGTCTCATCCATGCTTGCAGGGAATCAATTGCGTGAGAACCTTCGCAAGTGGCTTTCCCCACCAGACCCATCCACCAACCACAACATTGCCTGTGGTGCCCATCTCAAAGGAACGGCAACGTGGTTTCTTCAAAGCAGTACCTTTCAAAACTGGAAGTCCTCAAGTTCGCTTCTTTGGATCCATGGTAAACGTATGTTACTCGACTGCTATCCATATCATTCGCCCTGATGGTTCACTGTCTGCCAGCTGGCTCCGGGAAGAGTGTACTCTGGTTCGTCGGTTCTTGCTATATTTGTCCAAGATTACTAATATCATCACTCAGTTCCACATCATACAAGACATTAAAGCCATGCAAGAGGCAGGACAAGTCTCCATGGGTTACTTTTATTTTGATTTCCGAGATGCCAGCAAGCAGAACAGGCGCGACCTACTCACTTCCCTTCTCTTTCAACTTTCTGCTCGCTCTGTTCCTCGTTGCGACATTCTGTCACGTCTTCACGCAGCTCACGACGACGACATTCGACAGCCCACTGATCAAGAATTGACAAAGTATCTGAAAAAAATGCTTCGAGATCAACGTCCGACCTATCTTATTATCGATGCCCTGGATGAATCCCCTGATACCTCTGGATTCCTTCTCCTCGTGAGGAGGTTTTTGAGCTTATAACAGAGCTTGTCGAGCTTCGCTTCCCGGATCTTCATATCTGTGTCACAAGCCGCCCACAGGTTGACATACGAGTTGTCCTCGAGCGTTTAGCCCCTCTCTACGTCCGCATTGACGATCAAGGTGGACAGAGAAATGACATTGTGGATTATGTTACATCGGTCGTTTACTCGAACTCGGAACGAATTATGAGGGGATGGGAAGGAGGTAAAGGATCTTGTCATTGAGACACTGTCTAAACGAGCTGATGGAATGTAAGCGAATTCCTCTACGTTTGTGATACTTGTTCAAACAAATTGTCAAACAGGTTTCGGTGGGTATTCTGTCAGCTAGAAATTCTACGCCACTGTCTTCCATGGGCTGTCCGGCGTACCCTCGAGGAGTTGCCTGATCTTTGGACGAGACCTACGCGCGCATTCTGAAGGAAATCAAGACGCCAAATCGAGATCACGCTTGCCGTCTACTACAATGCCTTGTTGCTGCTATTCGACCACTTCGCATGGAGGAACTTGCCGAAGTTCCTCGCCATCGACTTTAATGATGAAGAGGAGTTCCGAAGTTGAACCCGCGCTGGCGATGGGAGGATCAAGAACAAGCTCTTCTCTCCTCATGCTCCAGCTTAATCACCATTGTCGAGGTCGGTGAATCACGAGTGGTGCAGTTCTCGCACTCCTCGGTCAAAGAATTCCTGACTTCGCTTCGCCTCGCCATTGGAGCAGAGACAATCTCTCGCGTTATCATATCTCCTCGAGCCTGCGCATGCGATCCTAGCGCAAGCTTGTGTGAGTATTTGCTCAGTCGGACGATCGGGTCGTTAAAGTCGGCACCGATAACCATTCTCCTCTCGCCCCATATGCTGCAAGACACTGGGTTTCGCATGCCCAGTTTGGGCAGTGTCGTCACGCATCAAAGGGATGGCGTATCTCTTCGATAAAGACAGGCCACATTTTCGTTCATGGCTCCGATTATTCGACATCGACACGAAGCCCGACGCTGGCTCCATCTTCCCCATGTTCATCTCTTTCGACGAGTCAGAAGCCGAACCCCTCTACTATGCGGCTCTTTGTGGATTCCACGATCTCGCAAAACATATCATAGACAAGCGTCCTCATCATGTAAACGCATGTGGTGGCTATTATATGACACCACTAGTAGCAGCGTTGGCAGGGCGGCATTTCAAGACGGCACAACTACTATATGACCACGGCGCAGACCCAAACGTCCGGTGCTATGACGAGGGGACTCCACTGCATGCTGCAGTTCAATCAGGAGATTCGGAGATAGTTCAGAGATTGATCGAGTACAATGCAGACGTCAATGCCCAGAACCGCATCGGTTGGACGCCATTGCACATTACATCGCGTCTCGTTCAGCCCAATATTGATGTCGTTCAATTATTGCTTGAGCGCGGTGTAGATGTAGATGCGCGGGCAAAGGACGGCTCTACTGCGCTGCACGAAGCATCGGCTTACGGGACCCCAGAGGTTGTACGCCTACTCCTTGAACATGGGGCGAATGTGGACCTGAAGGACAACAACGGCAGAACCCCACATCAGACGGTGTCTGGGACGCGGCGTGACAAGTTCCGCAAGTTGGGATTCCTGAAGAGGTTTACGCCTGACTTTAATGTGGAGCCATTTAATACGGCGCAAGGTAGTACTACCCCTAGCCGTTCAACTACTACTCAGAACAGTCAGCGATCAAGCCGCCGGATAATGTACTTACAACACGTGTCAAGTAGTTCAATTCTCGACCGTTTAGATCTGTCAGACACTGATCTGAGTAGCAATGTATCATTGCCTAGATCAAGCAACTCCGGCTGATTTACCCACTATATATGGTCAACCGTGTAGATTTTCCTGACTTTCTCAGTACCAGTACTTGACGACACTTTTCATACCTATTCAATCATTTATACTTTTTGACGTATTTCACGTGTGCAAATTTATTAGACTGGAAAGGTTACCATAGAATTTGTAGTAGTGCTAGTAACAGGGTCATGGATATGAGGAAAGAAAGGCGCCACGTGTCAAGAATGTATCAAACATGTCAAGTCCCGGTGTCCAAGTAAATCTCGAGAATAGAAACCTTGAAAGGGCGAGTAATACCAGCACCACATGAGTATGATGGTTCGCCTCAACTCGCTCGAGGACAGTGCCAAACAAAAAATTTACTCGCTCTTCCTTACCAGGTTCGTTCTCATCGGGTTCTTGTCAAACAAACAAATTATTATTATTCCTTTAATATAGGAACTGAATCAACAACTATGCACCGCATTGTTCCCATGCTACGTAAAAGCATTTTGCGCATTAATCCTTGGGTTTCCGTGCCCAGAACAAATAATTTACTTGTGTCGACCAAGGCGTCGTCGCCCGCGGTGCCAAGACCCAATCGCCACGCCATGGAACATAGACAATGCCGCGCACCTCGGCCTCGAGACGCGTGGGTAGGCCATGCGCATATGTCCGGGATATCCAGGGACGTGAACCCGGGGTGAGGGGCTTCGTGAAGAAATCGATGAGCTCCCCGGGACTGACGAATTTTGAATAGGTATGTGTTCCGGGCTCGACGAGGCGTAGCACCTTTCTCTGCCGCTACGATCGAAAGAGATAAGAGAGCGGCGTCGCGCAATCGTCGAGAGGAACAGATGTCCGCCGGGCTAGTAGACCCGAAGAAGAAGAAAAAGAAAGAGTTAAATGTCGATGAGATGATGAGAGCGCGTGCGTGCAGGGCGCACCTTGACCAACTCCGCACATGACTCAAGAAGCCCGCCGGGTTATCGACGTGCTCAACGACCTCCATCGAACAGACGATATCGAATCGCTTTGGCTCCTGTACGAGTGTCTCAGCAGTTGGTATGCCGGAACGCGAGTGTCCCCGACGCTGCATCGGGCGCGAAACTAGGATCCGCAGCGGCATGACGCGTCGCGATGCCAATGTTCTCTGCCGATGCGTCGATGGCGAGCGTATTGGCGCCGAGACGCGCGAGACACTATTACAATTACGAGCAGGGTAGAAGAAACGATGTCCAGTCCGTCAATAAACGTGATTTTTTTTTAAGGAAATGAATTGATTAAACGCACCTCGGATAATATCCCCCCGCCGCACCCAACGTCCAGGACTTCCATTCCCTCCATCACGCGGTGCGAATCGAGGGATTGAGTGGGGTTGGAAGATATAGTATTGGCAGTTGCGGTACTAGTAGTGGCGTCGGGTTGTGTCTGCAACACTTCGAGCAATTTTTCGCGGATGAAGCGTATGCGGTGCGGGTTCATCTTGTGCAGGAGGGCGAATTCGCCGCTTTCATCCCACCATTAGCGCGACAGGCGGAAAAGTGGGATATCTCGTCATCGTTCACGGTCGAGATTGGTGGTGGTGGTGGTGGGGCGGTGGATGTTGTCCGAGTCTTGGGTAGTTGTTGTGGAGCTGTCGTGATGCTGGTGAAGTAGGATGGTGGCTGATTATTTTGCGGCACGATGGCGGGGACTTGTACTTATGGAAGGGCGTAATGGTATAAACTTGGACTGGGAGCGCACGATATGTTGTGTGGTTGTATGAAGCATGCCCACTACCAAGGACACTGAGAGGACGGTTGAGCGCTTCTTTGAGACGCGTGGCGGGCGCTCCGCTGAGTCGCACTAGCACTCTCATCTCCTTCTGACCCTTTGGAGGTCACCAAACAGCGAGGCGGGCCACGCCCGACCCGACGCCAGCTCCATCTTCCCCATGTTCATCTCTTTCGACGAGCCAGAAGCGGCTCTTTGAAGATTCCACGACGTGGCAAAACAGATCATCGATTTATAAGTACACGGACGCTCGTGGTGGTTATTACGTGACACCGCTTGTACGATAGCAGAACTGGCAGGAAACCACGACTGGGCGTTGGGCGATAATCTCACCGTGAACGAGGAACCTATATTTTGGTCATACAGTAGTAATGGACGTGTGAGCTTAAACAGCTAGAGGAAGGCATCATCGTCGACTGTACGACTCGTGGGAGATTTATGGGGCAATTGAAGGAGAGTGTTGGGATCGTTGAGAACTTGAATGGTCTTAATTCATGCAGGGGGTTGTGACAGTGTGACAGTGATTAGAACACATGTTAGAACCATGATGTGATGTGATGTGAAGATGTATCGCGTGTATCACCCTACGACCCCTTAGTCGTCCTACTAGTAATCTCCTATTCCTCTTCTTGGAGTTCTCGCACATACTCCTCACGCTCAATATGCCTCACACCCACACCAGTGTCGTCTCGTCCTCCCATTCCCAGCTAATAGTCATTCGTGCCTTGAAAACATACGAAAAGTGTACAATGATTGATCTTTTTACCCATCCACTCGCCGCTCAGCTCCGGGCCTGCAACTCTGCCGGCTCTATTCTTCTCATGCTTCAACAGCAAGTTCAAGCGCACAATCGGTCTCCGAGTCGATGTAGTCACGAAAGGTTGACACATTACCTCGACCCCACCGTGAATGTCCTCTACACGTTCTCTCTGGTGCTCGAAGAGGGTGTCGGCTTTGTATATTTCAGGACATGTTTTTATTATGATTTCACCTTCATATTTGTTTGACAGGATATCTCGCTTGCAAAACCAATCCTTGCAGGAGTTGGCGTCCTCCTTTCAGTATGTACTTTCATCGAATCTCATCCTTTACACCTTCACATCCACATCCCAGGCGGCTAAGGATGTCTGTGCAAGTTACGATATTATCGCTGACGTCCTTGAGCATATCGTCTACTTCTTTCGGCGGCTGGAACTCTACCCGGAGGTATCACCGACCAACGAAATGAAGAATATAATTGCCAAGATGTTAACGGAAGTCCTCTCTATTCTCGCGATTGCCACAAGGGAGATCAAACAGTGCCGAATGAGTGGGTCCTTATACGGATTGAATACATCGCAGTTGACTGAACCATGTAAAGAAAAATTGTTGATGAAGTTGATTGGGAAGACCTATATCGAGGATTCCCTGAGGGTGCTAGACAAACTGACACAAGAGGAGGCTCGGATGTCTACCTCACAAGTTCTGAAGGCCATCATAATGTCGATGAATGAGGACATCAATGAAAGTGTCGCAGAGATTGTCTATGGTATGTAAACAACTTCAGTCAATCGCGAGAAACTTTCAATGCTGAGGTACCCAGATGGGAAGGGCGGAGAGGTGGCCATGCATGAAAAAGTCAATGACGTAGATAAAGCGAAACATTCATTATCTCCTAAACATATCGGTCCTTGCGGTAAAGTCTCATCCTTTTTTTGCAGGAAGTCGATACTGACCACAGACCGTCCATTGGTCAGATACGGTATATGCATGGGAAATGGACGACTCGCCTCCACGTTATACCCCAACGCCGGCTTACGGGACTCCGGAGAAAGTAAGCCTGCTGCTTGGGCATGGCGCGATGGTAGACCAGGTGGGGACCAAAGACATCAAAGGCGAGACCACAATATATGGTCTCTGGGACCTGTAAGGTAGAGAGTCTGTGTGCGTTCGTAACAGACTGCCCCGGCTCGTCTGCGCACAATCTGGGCCGTCCGGGGCATCTTAGTCTTGCTCCCCTTACCGCACGCTTTGACGCGTCAGTTCTCCCTAAGATTGATTTCCGATCGTTGCTCGCTCCTCCGATAGTACCTCATTAGATACTTCACTTATCCCTCATACGACTCGGACAGTGGGGCTTTTGTCGCACCACACACTGTCTTTCTTGACTATCGTTCACTTATTTAGCTAACTGACTCAGGGGGTATTTGTTCGAGCGAGAGCGAGAGCGGAACTTGAATGTAGTGTACAATTTACTGTAGCTGCGCTCTCTTGGATGATCTTATTAATAATCTAGTTTTTCTCTTTCTTGTTTTGATCCTGGTGTGCCATTATTTCTTCTGCTTGTTTCTCGTGACGGAGAAATTCGATGCCAAACCGAGCCGCTGAGCTGCCATGCGTGTGCCTCTATTCTCTATCGCTCGTTGAATATGCCTGCAGTCGGTAGCGGTACAGGCCTACGGTAGAATTTCACGTGATTAAGCCGGGCCGAAATTACTATTGTTTGTGTATGCTTTGCACTGCCACAGGCCACCAAGCGTCAAAAGACTTTGCGATTGGCTTGGACGGCGCAGAAACAAATTTGAACCCAAGCTGGCATTGGAGGATCCGGACTAAACCCTTCGATATTTCTGCTTCGGGTAAATAATTGTTGCCAATGCTGATATTTTGCGGCTTTGCCGATCTTTGCTGGTTTGAGCGCATCCACCCCACAGATATCACTTCCACGCTCTTGCCTACTTTTATGTATCGCAAACACCCATGCACGCCTCGTCCTCTGGCTTCCAGCTGACATCCAATTGTTTCTTGAAAGGCATGTGCAGAGTGTTACAAAGATGATACTGCCTTAAAAAAAAACCAGGTTGGTTCTTTCAAGGCAGCATCATATGGCATCCACGAATGGAAGTCCACGAAACATACAGAGCTCATACCGACCGAAATCAAGGCACCGCATCGAGACAATTAATGCTCATCGTCTATATTGCAATGTCTCGTTTCGGCTGTTCGGCCACTTCGCAAGGATGAACTTGCTAAGCCCTCGCCATCGACTTTACAATAATGATGGAGTTCCGAAGTTGAACCCGAGTTGGCGATAGAAGGATCACAAGCTCTTCTCTTTCATGCTCTAGCTTACAATAATTACCATCGTCATAAACGGTAATCACGGTGGTGCAGTTGTTGCACTCCTCGGTCAAAGAATACCTGACCTCCCATCGCCTCGCTACCCGAAGTGAAGATGTCTCGCGTTATCATATCCTCCTCGAGCTGTCGAGCGATCGCGTCGTTCAGGGTGACATCGACAACTGGTTTCAACCGTTCAAGTGCGAATCGGCATCACCAGTCAAGAACCAGTCTTTTTGACTGCGTACATGATGCATCGCGTGACGAGTGCAAGCAGTTCTGCTCTCAGCCGTCTAAAGTATAGCTACCTAGCAGATAATTCTATAACAAGTACACGTACTTATGTAATTCTAACTTAAAACCATGTGATCTGAGGGCGCATCGATATATCCTTTCTGTGGAATCTTCGGTTGAAGCGAGGCAGCTGGCTGGCCGCGAGAATTTAGAGCGGTGGCTGAAACACTGAAGCTCTGAAGGATTGTTGGGCAAAAACGCGTCTTGGAATGGGCCTGTCGGGGAAGGAGTGGTGAGCGCTGGCAGCGCGGCGGGCAGGTGGGACCGCATCATGGCCACGAGGCACCTCAACGGCTCAATTGAGCTGTGGCTCTGTACGCCAATATACAGTACATTTGCGCGAAGCGGCCAGTCGTGGAACTTGGGATAAGTGGATTAGGGAGTGTACTCTGGGAGTGACAAAGGTTGGCTATCTACAGTAGCGAGTGTAGTGGGTATGCGTTCGTTGCGGAAGGTTTCAGCCTTGAAACGGCACCGAATAACGGTAGTTGCCGAATGCATGCATTACATGTTTGCTGCCAACTGCAAAAACGGCGATGACTGACCGTCAAGTGATGCAAGACCTTTCCAATGTGCCAATGTGCCAAGTTATATTCGGAGTGATCCTGTGCGCCAATCAGTTATTTGCACTACTAGTCCTAGTGGGGAACTAGAGTGCTACAATAACATATATTCGAGGTGCAATTTTTTTTCTCCCCTTCGTCGACGGATCGTTGTCCTATTCCTCTTCTCAGAGTTCTCGCAGACTCGCACATACTCCTCATACTCAACATGCCTCACATTCACACCGGTGTCGTCTCGTCTTCCTGTTTCCGGCTAACGGTCATTCGTGCCTTGAAAACATATCAAAATCATACAAAGAAGGATCTATTTGCGCATCCACTCGCCGCTCAGCTCCGGGCTTGCAACTCTCCCGATGCTATTCTTCTCGTGCTTCAACAACAGGTTCAAGTGCACGATCAGCCTCGATGTAGTCACGAAAGGTTGACATACTGCCTTGAACCCACCGTGAATGTCCTCTACAGTTTCTCTCTGGCGCTCGAAAAGGGTGTTGGCCTTGTATGTTTCAGGACATATCTTTGATTATGATCTCACCTTTATATTTATTTGACAGGATATCTCACTTGCAAAACCGATCCTTGCAGGAGTTGGTGTTCTCATTTTAGTATGTACTCTCATACTTTACTACGCTTCACATGGGAATTTGACATCCGCATCTCAGGCGGCTAGGGATATCCGCGCAGGATACGGTATCATTTCTGGCGTCTTCGAGTCTATCGTCCAATTCTTTCGGCGTCTCGAACTCTATTCGGAGGTATCACCGACCAACGAAATGAAGAATATAATCGCCAAAATGTTAGTGGAAGTCCTCTCTATTCTCGCGATTGCCACAGAGATGATGGAGATCAAACGGAGCCGAATGAGTGGGTCCTTGCACAAATCGAATACATCGCAGTTGACTGAACCATGTTATAGAAAAATGGCTGATGAAGTTGATTGGGAAGAAGTTGATTGGGAAGCCCCATATCAAGGGCGCTCTGGGGAGCCTAGATAAGCTAACACGAGAGGAGGCTCGGATGTCAACCTCACAAGTTCTGAAGGCCATCATAATGTCGATGAATGGTGACACCAACGAAAGTGCCGCAGAGATTGTTTATGGTATGCAAACCTCAGCCAATTACGGGAAACAATCTAACACTGAGGTACTCAGATGGAAAAGACGCAGAGGTAGCCATGGAAGAAAAAGTTGATGGTATAGACGAAGCGAAACGTTCATTATTTCCCAAACTTATCAGTCCTTGTGGTGAGGTCTCATCCTTTCTTGCAGGATATCGATACTAACCGTAGACCCTCCATTGGTCAGATACGGTATCATACCAGTGCGAAAAGGACAACTCGCCTCTACGGTATACCCCACCGCCGGCTTATGGGACTTCGGAGAAAGTAAGCCTACTGTTTGGTTATGGCGAGATGGTGGAGACAAAATACAACAAAGATAAGAACATGCTAGATGGTCTCTGAGACCTGTAAGGTGGAGAGGTCTCTGTGCGCTCGTAACAGGCCGCCCCGGCTCAGCTGCACACAATCTGGGCCGTCCGGGGCGTCTTAGTCCCGTTCCCATCACCAAACGCTTCGATTCTCCCTGCCAACAGTAGGATTAATTTCCCCTTTCTATCGTACTAATGTACATCGCTCGCTCGCTCGCTCCTATAGTACCCCATTAGATACTTCACTCATCCCTCATACAAGTGGGCCTTTTCGTCGCATCACATTCTATCTTTCTTGACAGTCATTCACTTATTTTAGTTACCCTTTTAGTACATTTCTGGGTGTCACGCGTCATTGACAACCTCGCGACCGCGTAGTCGATGGGCGTCCACTCTTTCCCTTTTTCTCCCTCTCTCTCGCTCGAACATCCACTAGAGGCCCCAGTAAGCCAAACAAACATGTATAATCTACTGTAACTGCTCTCTCGGATTATCAGATTATCGCAATCAAGTTTTTTCTTTCTCGCTTTTGATCCTCGGCGATTCCTCGCGTGCTATTATTTCTTCTGGTTGTTTTTCGTGACCACAGAGAAACTCGATGCTAAACCGAGCCGCTGAGCCGTCTTGCGTGCACATTCCTTCTTTGTCGCTTATCTATTTATTTATTAAGGAGCATTTCACGTGATTAATTCCGTGGCCGTGGCCGAAATTATTTTGTTTGTGTATGTTTCACACCACCAGCTGGTCTTTTTGTGCCAAACCACCAAGCGTCAAAGACTTTCGCGATTGACTTTGACGACGCAGAAACAAATTTGAACCCAAGCTAACACTGGAGGATCCGGAGTAAGCCCTTCTATCTTACTGCTTCGGATAAATCTCGTCGTCGAATACTAATAATTTGCGGCTTTGCTGATCTTCGCAGATCTGAGCGCACTGGCTTGACCCGGCCCCACCACAGATCTCTCACTTTTCACACTCTTGCCTACTTTTCATGTCCCGCATTCACGCACGCACGCACGCAGGCCCCGTCCTCTGACTTCCAGCTGACGATCAATGATGCTTGAAAGGGCATAAGATATGTGTAACACAGATGATACTGCCTTGAAAAAACCATTTTGGTTTATTCAAGGCAGCATCATCGAGTCCACGCCGAACAAGAACTTGAACAAGTCCGCGCAAGGAGGTCCACAGGTTTACTTCTTTCGATCCATGGAAAAACGTACAGTTCTCAACTACTTCTCTGGCACATGACGGACCTCTGTCTGTCTGTCCAGCTGGGTTGGGGAAGAGAGTACTCTGCTTTGTCAGAGCTTAACCACTTTTGGTCCTGGTCGCTTGAGTGCCGGGGCGAATGGCTCGGACAGTCCTGGCCCTTGTGATCGTTGACAAAACGCCTAGCACATACAGCCTCCGCCACACCGGTCTATGGGGCTTGGGGTAGGCTGCCCTGGCTGTTTAAATGCGACACATATCTCACTTGAATATTTTTTTAATAGCCGCCAGGTATAGCTATACTCCCTCGATGATTCTAGCACCAAAGTAGTACAACCTAAGTGACTTCAGTTGGCTAACAACATTCTGCGCTCATCTCATTCCGTCGTCTAATCGAGCTGGTCAAGATTCCATTTCTTTCGGGAAAGCATGTACGAACGTGACTGCTCCACCGCCGATGACGCTACTGACGGAGGTCGTACGAGCCCTAACCATTGAACTGAGGGTTAGAATATTTGCGACTTGGGTTGTTTGAAGAGAGAGAGAAGAGTCAGAAACGTACGCCTCAGTGTCAACGGTTCCCTGCAACTCTCCCTTTGACGTACCCACAGCAGCGGAGCCAGAATTGCGAGGCCTGGGCCTGAGTGAGCCCAATAACTTTTCAACATCTGTCATGGGCTCGGGGCTCGCGGGATGCTCTGGCTCCGGGCTCTGGCTCATGTACCCTGTCGATCCGTACGCGCTGTGGTCATTATCGGAGGGGTCGTCGTTGTCGCCGTCGTGGCCGCCGTTGTCGTCCTCGTCGTCCTCGTCGTCGGACTTCATGTCATAGGGGTCCGGTCCCCTAGCATCCGACTCCAACGACCATTCCGATCCAAACATACAATCCTCAATATAACCGCCTGGGTTATCATTCGGCTCGAAATTGCTCCCGGCTACAGGAGCCGCGAGCGCGGAGTGGAGGGCAGAAAGGATGAGAAGGATATAGAAGGTTATCATATACCGTCGCATTTTGTCGGGCATGTGAAGTTGATAAGAAAACGTTGTTCGTTGAATAGTCAAGGCGAGCTTAGATCGAAAGGAAAGCACAAAGTCCAAGAACTAATGGAAGTAGGCTGAAAATTAGAGATGATAACGGATTGGCGAATTGAAAAATGAAGGAGAGGCGACACGCACTATCCAGCACCCAGTAATTGAAGTGAGAAGGGGGTTAGAGAGAAACGTTTTGAGTTGACGGGTTATATATCCGCATACGCCAACGGAAGGCCGTTGACATAGATCGTTGATGAATGCTGCACAAGATCAAAACTTCGAATATTAAAAAAATTACATCTGAGGATCCGATGCAACTCATGCAATAGTAGCTCAAATACGTGTGAAGTCGTTGTTCCGCGTCGCTGTTTGCTCTGGCAGCAAGCAGCTGCAGCGTGATCACGGTAACATCCGATGAGACGCCTAGAACTTGAAGCTGGCCATGCAAACTTTAATGCTACTTTGCCGGCGTAACGTATTGACCGAAATGATGGATTGAATTACAGTAGTGGGCGAAAACTAGGGCGTGGCGAGAGTTGACGTGGTATCTCGGAGATACAACGGAGATAGTGTACAGACAGGCACTGGCGGTAGACAAGCACCGGCGAGATGAATAGGAGGATGCAATGCAGGTGACTGTGTGTAGGGAAGTTGAGTTTGGGCAACAAAGCCAACAAGCAAAGTGTACACGAACTAGATCACTCACTACAGGACCACGTGGTACTAACTTACTACCGTAGTTCGGTCGCTGGCATTGGCGCTTTAAGAGTGGTTCAGATCGCGGGAGAGAAGGATAGAGTTGATTGCGGCAATAATGAATGGCTGAGATACGAGCGTGGTTGCTGTAAGTTGCTAGGTTCACAGGTCGGACGCACACTTGAAGCGCCGTCACGGTCCGAAGCTGGTGGTGACGTGGTGATGTGGATGTACAAGCCCTGAGCCGAGACCTCGTGTAATGCATGTAGCTAAAAGGTAATCCGAGTCGTCGTGTGTTCTTTGCACCACCAGGGATGCCAAGACTTCGTGGTGATTGACTTTCAAGTTGGTAGCGGAGGACCCGGAGTAAGCCGCTTCTTCGGATCAAAAGGTTGCGGCTTTTGCCGATCTTCGCTAGTTTGACCATCACCTCACCTCTTGCCTACTTTTCATATCCCGCATTCGCCCACGGACGACCCGTCCTCTGGCTTCCAGCTGAAAATCGATGATGCCTTGAAAGGGCATAAGTTATGTGTATACAAAGATGATACTGCCTTGGAAAAACCAGTTTGGTTTTTTTCAAGGCAGCATCATCGGGTCCTGCGCCGAACAAAGTCCGCGTAAGGGAAGTCCAGAGGTTCACTTCTTTGGATCCATATGGAAAAACTATTTCTCTGGAACGTGACGGACCTTTGTCTGCCTGCTTCCCTGGCTGCTTAAATGCGATTCATTCTCATCATATAGGTCCTTCCAGATTCAAGGTAGGAATAGATTCCAGCCTCGTGCATATCTCACTTGATCTCCACACCTTTTTTTTTTTCAATAGCCGCCTGGTTTAGCTATGCTCCCTCAATGATTCCAGCACCAAAGTAGTACAACCTGAGCAACTTCAGTTGGCTAACAACATTCTCCGCGCATCTCATTCCGTCGTCTAATCGAGCTGGTCAAAATTCCCCTTCTTTCGGGGAGTCATGTACGGACGTGAGTGCCCCACCGCCGATGACGCTACTGACGGAGGTCGCACGAACCCTAACAATTGGACTGAGGGTTAGAATATTTGTGACTTGGGTTGTTTGAAGAGGGAGAGAAGAGTCAGAGACGTACGCCTTGGTGTCAACGGTTCCCTGCAACTCCCACAGCGCCGGAGCGAGGCCTGGGCCTGAGTGAGCCCAATATCTTTTTAACTTCTGTCATGAGCTCGAGGGTCGCGGGATGCTCTGACTCCGGGTCCTGGCTCATGTACACTGTCGACTCGGACCCGTACGCGTTATGTTCATTATGGGGGGATTCGTCGTTGTCGCCATCGTAGCCGCTGCTGTCGTCAACGTGGCCTCCATTGTCGCTGTCGTGGCCGCCGTTTTTACCGTTGTCGCCGTCATGGCCGCCGTTGCCGTTGTCATCGTCGGTGTCGTCCTCTAGGTAAGTGCTGTCATCCTCATCGGCGGACTGCACGTAATAAGGGTCCGGTCCCCTAGCGTCCGACTCCATCTGTTCCGAATCCCACGACAATTCCGATCCCAACATATTACCTGGCTTATCATCCGGCTCGAAATCGCTCCCCGGTTTATTATATTTATTATTCCGGTACGGTTCGTTTGTCGACCCATCCATATCCTCGTCGTCGGTGTTCATATATTTCTCCCACGTGGCTATCCCACCCTTAGGGGTATCCTCGTTGGATCCCACTTCAAGCATCTCTCCTATAGTTACAGGAGCCGCGAGCGCGAAGCGGAAGGCAGGAAGGATGAGAAGGATCCAGAAGGCTATCATATACCATCGCATTTCGTAGGACATGTGATGTTGATCGGATGACGTTGTTCGTTGAGTAGTCAAGTGAGCTCAGATCGAAAGGAAAGCACAAAGTCCAGAACGAATGGAATTGGGCTAAAAATTCGAGATGATAACCGATTGGCGAATTGAAAAATGAAGGAGAGGCGACACGCACTATCCAGCACCCAGTAATATTGGAGTGAGAAAGGGGGTTAGAGAAAAATGTGTCGAGTTGACAGGTTATATATCCGCATACGCCAACTGAAGGCCGTTGAGATAAATCATTGATGAATGATGCACAAGACCAAGCTTCGAATATAAAATAATTACATCTGAGGAATGAGGATGCGATGCAACCCATGCAATGCAGCAGCAATAGTAGCTCAAATACGTGTCATGAAGTCGTTGTTTCGCGTCGCTGTTTGCTCTGGCAGCAAGCAGCAGCGTAATATCCGATAAGACGCCTCGAACTTGAAGCTGGCTATGCAAACTTTAATACTATTACTTTGCCGGCATAACATATTGACCGAAATGATAGATTGAATTACAGTGGTGAGCGAAAACTAGTGCGTGGCGAGAGTTGACGTGGTGTCTCGGAGATACAGTACAACGGAGATGATGCACAGACAGGCACCAGCGAGATGAACAGGAGGATGCATTGCGGGTGACTGTGTGCACTGTGTGCAGGGAAGTTTGAGCAACAAGCAGAGTGTACACGAACT
The DNA here is from genome assembly GCA_022496225.1 of Russula aff. rugulosa BPL654. Taxonomy (NCBI): domain Eukaryota; kingdom Fungi; phylum Basidiomycota; class Agaricomycetes; order Russulales; family Russulaceae; genus Russula; species Russula aff. rugulosa BPL654. Next base: position 25,536 of record WTXE01000227.1, on the reverse strand, counting down.
AGATCACTCACTACAGGACCACGTCGTAGTACGTACTACTACCGTAGTTCGGTTGGTGGTATTGGCGCTTTAGGAGTGGTTCAGATCGTGGGATAGAAGGATAGAGTTGATTGCAGGCAATAATGAATGACTGAGATACGAGCGTGGTTGCTGTAAGTTGCTAACACAGGTGGACGCACACTTGAGGCGCCGTCACTGTCCGAAGCTGGTGATGATGTGGTGATGTGGATGTGCAAGCCTGATCAAGCCGAGGACTCATGTAAAGATAATCCGAGTCGTCCTAGAAATTGTTTGTGTATGCTTTACCCCAAAGATGCCAAAGACTGTGATTTGCACCGGAGGACCCCGGGCCCGAGTACTGTAAGCGCTTCTTCAATCTTATCATAAGTTGCGGCTTTCTCCGAGTCACGCCCTCCGCCAACTTGAACACTGGACGCAATGGCCAGCTCGTCTAAACATCCGTTATTCGGCTTCATGCCACGGAATGTGACGTCGAAGCAAGTGCAAGGTGCTATTGTAAGTTCTGCTTCATCTCTTCACTTTTTTTTTTTTGACGTCGTTGCAGGAGGGCAATGAAAATCCTTTCACCCGCTTGCCACATACCACCCAATATTTCAAAATACTTGAGGCTCGAAAAAAGTTGCCAGTCTTTGCTCAAATGGGGGAATTCTATGAGATGGTGAGTCCTGCACTTTCCTTTGTTTGTGAGGGGGCAATAGACCCGCGCCCAAGGCCGCTCCTGGAATCAAGGCCATGTGTCGCTAATTCCCCAGCAAAGTTTACTAAACATCAGATAATCGTCATAGTTGGAGAGACGGGCTCCGGAAAGACTACACAGTATGCCCATATTTTATCCTTTTTTTTGTAACTTCGTGACTGATAATCGTCTAGGATCCCTCAATTTGTTGTCTACTCTGACTTGCCCCAAACAAAGAACAAGATTGTCGCGTGTACACAGCCACGCCGGGTCGCTACCATGTCTGTAGCAAAGCGCGTTGCTAATGAGATGGACGGTGCGTGCACAATCTCTGTTGTTTTACCGGCTTCTCATTTCCTCCTAGTCTCTCTCGGAAAGCAAGTCGGATATTCCATTCGTTTCGAGGACATGACGGAACCGGGAACAACCTTTTTAAAGTACATGACCGACGGTATGCTCCTACGCGAAGCCATGCACGACCCCGATCTTCAACGATACTCGACGATCATCCTTGACGAAGTGCACGAGCGCACACTTGCGACGGATATTCTCATGGGCCTCCTCAAGAGTCTTGTGATGAGGCGCAAAGACCTGAAGATTATAGTCATGTCTGCGACATTGGATGCGCTCAAATTTCAAAAGTATTTCACCATTGACGAACCTGCCCCACTTTTCAAAGTCCCTGGTCGCACGCATCCTGTAGAAATTTTCTATACACAAGAACCGGAGCCGGACTACGTAGAAGCTGCAATCCGTACGGTCCTTATGATCCATCGGGCCGAAGACCCGGGGGACATCCTCCTATTTCTCACAGAGAGGAAGAAATCGAGGATGCATGTCGCAAGATCAAGGTTGAGGCTGATGACCTAGTTGCAAATGATCCAGACACTGTCGGACCCCTCTCTTGCATCCCCCTCTACGCGTCTTTGCCGCCTAACCAACAGCAACGTATATTCGATCCTGCACCCCCACCGCGTATCCCAGACGGCCCTCCAGGGCGGAAGATCATCATATCCACGAACATTGCCGAGACATCCCTCACTATAGATGGTATTGTTTATGTTGTCGATCCTGGTTTCTCCCGGCAAAAGGTGTATAACCCACGTATCCGCGTGGAGTCTCTCTTGGTGTCCCCCATCTCGAAAGTATCTGCACGGCAGCGGGCAGGGCGTGCTGGTCGCACCCGCCCTGGAAAGTGCTTCCGGCTGTACACAGAAAAAGATTTCATGAAGGAGCTTGAAGAGCAAACTCATCCAGAGATTTTAAGGAGCAATTTAGCAAACGCTGTCCTTGTGCTCGTGAAGGCGGGCGTCAAAGACCTCGTTCGATTCGACTTCGTGGATGCACCAGCTCCAGAAACGTTGATGCGAGCACTGGAACTTCTCAACTTCCTGGCTGCTCTTGATGACGATGGAAACCTGACACCGTTGGGCGCAATGATGTCAGAATTTCCGTTGGACCCCCAGGTAAGATAGACAACTTGCCGCCCGTGCTGCAGTTATTCACATTCATACGCAGATGTCCAAGATGCTCATCGTCAGCCCAGAATTCAATTGCAGTCAAGAGATTCTGACAATCGTCGCGATGCTTTCTGGCATGTTTGTTTTATTGCATATATGTTGTCGACAGGACTGACCGTATCCCGCTGTTTACTGCAGTTCCTAATATTTGGTTACGACCGAACAACATGCGGAAAGAAGCCGATAGCGCGAAGCAAATGCTGACCGTACCTGATGGGGATCATCTCACTCTCCTTAATGTCTTCAACGAGTATCAGAATAGTTCGTATCTCTCTAACCTCTCTGTTCGCCATTCTAATAGAATCATCGTCGCAGACTTAAATGACCGCAACTGGGCATGGGCATGGAACAACTACGTTTCGGCTCGCTCCCTCTCACAAGCAGACAACGTCCGGGCACAGCTTCTACGAGTTATGGAGCGCCTCGAAATTGGCCTTATAACTAAGACGTACGCGGATCCGACCCGACACTACATGGACATACGAAGGGCGCTGGTGTGCGGGTATTTTATGCAGATTGCGCACAAGGAGGGTGAAAAGGGTACTTATCTCACTGTGAAGGACAACCAGGTGGTATCGCTGCACCCTTCATGCGGCCTCAAAATGCAACCCGAGTGGGTCCTCTTCAACGAATTCGTTCTCACAACGCGGCCGTTCATCCGTACGGTGACGGAGATTCGCCCAGAGTGGCTGCTCGAGCTTGCCGCGAACTACTACGACATGAGCTTGTTCACCGATGGCGAGACGAAGCGTTCACTACAACGTTTAATGAAGAAACAGATTGCTGGTTCGGTTAGCAAGAAAGGTCCGGCTAGAAAGAAACAGGTTACGGGCCCGGATAGCAAGAAACTACCGGATGGCAAGAAACACATTATGGCGTCCTCGGAGATACCACCAAAGAAGAAAGTCTAGGGCTAACTGCCGTCCACTCACTCTACGTTCATGCTAGTGGTCTCTGTCATCCTCGTCGGCGGACTTCACGTCATAGGGGCCCCTAGCGTCCGACTCCATCAGTTCCGGATTACACGACAATTCCGATCCCTCCTCACTATAACCGCCTGGCTTATCATCCGGCTCGAAATCGCTCCCCGGTTCATACTTATTATTCCGGTACGGTTCGTTTGTCGACCCATCCATATCCCCGTCGTCGGTGTTCGTATGTTTCTCCCACGCGGCTATCCTACCCTTAGGGGCATCCTCGTTGAATCCCACTTCAAGCATCTCTCCTATGGCTACAGGAGCCGCGAGCGCGAAGTGGAAGGCAGGAAGGATGAGAAGGATCCAGAAGGCTATCATATACCATCGCATTTCGTAGGACATGTGATGTTGATTAGATGACGTTGTAGGTTGAGTAGTCAAAGTGAGCTCAGATCGAAAGGAAAGCACAAAGTCCAGAACGAATTCCAGCATCCAGTAATATTGAAGTGAGAAAGGGGGTTAGAGAAAAACGTCTCGAGTTGACAGGTTATATATTCGCAAACGCCAACTGAAGGCCGTTGACATAAATCACTGATGAATGCTGCACAAGACCAAGCTTCGAATATAAAAGAATTACATCTGAGGATGCAATGCAACCTATGCAATGCAGCAGCAATAGTAGCTGAAATACGTGTTATGAAGTCGTTCCGCGTCGCAGTTTGCTCAGAGGCAAAAAGCAGCAGCGTGATCACGGTAGCATCCGATTAGACGCCTCGAACTTGAAGCTGGCTATGCAAACTTTAATGTTACTTTGCCGGCGTAACGTATTGACCGAAAGGATTAAATTACAGTAGTGGGCGAAAACTAGTTCGTGGCGAGAGTTGACGTGGTGTCTCGGAGATACAACGGAGATGGTGCACAGAGGGGCACCGGCGCACCGGCGAGATGAAAGGAGGATGCAATGCGGGTGACACTGTGCATTGTGTGCAGGGGAAGTTTGAGCAACAAGCAGAGGTACACGAACCTAATCATTCACTAACAGGACCACGTAGTTCAGTTGGTGGTAGTATTGGCGCTTTATGAGTGGTCAGATCGCGGGAGAGAAGGAGAGAGTTGATTGCAGGCAATAATGAATGGCTGAGATACGAGCGTGGTTGCAGTAAGTTGCTAGATACGTGGATGCAAACTTGAAGCGGCGCCGTCACGGTCCGAAGCTGGTGATGCATGATGTGGTGATGTGGATATGCAAGCCTAAGCCGAGGCCTCATGTAATGTAGCTAAAAGGTAATCCGAGTCGTCGTGTATTCTTTGCACCACCAAGATTGACTTTGGCAATTTGGCAGCGGAGGACCCGGAGTAAGGCCGCTTTCTTCTCCGGATAAATCCTGTCATACAGTAAGTTGCGGCTTTTGCCGATCTTCAATATCCCCCCACGCTGGCAGATCTTCACTTCTACGCTCTTGCCTACTTTTCATGTCCTGCATTCACCCACGGACGCCTCGTTCTCTGGCTTCCAGCTGAAAATCGATGATGCCTTGAAAGGCATATGTAAAGTGCACAAAGATGATGCTGCCTTGGGGGAAAAACAGGTTGCTTTTTTTCAAGGCAGCATCATCCGCGAATGGAATTCCACAGGTCCACTTCTCTCGATCCATGGGAAACATACGTTCCTCAACTGCTGATCTGACACATGGCAGACCCCTGTCGGCCAGCTGGCTCGGGGAAGAGCGTATTCTACTTTATCGGTTCTTAACTACTTTTGGTCAAGGGTTACTAACACCGTTTGTCAGTTCCACAAACCCCGAGCCATTGGAGCCACGTGCGATCCCAGACAAATCTCTAAGACATTTTCACGGTGAGTGTTAACAACGCATGTGTGTTTCTCCACCTCTGGTTCCGGAGCCCAAGCATGGATAATTCATCCCCGTAAAGATGCCGGGGTATGAGATATCTTCAAGAGACTGGATTGCCTCCTTTCTCCCGCCTGAATGATTTGTATAGTAGAAGTACGATGTAAAGCCACACAACATCGGAATGTCTGCGACTGACTATATGATATATCTAGGAGTTCAAGTTATCCATGACGTTGCAACTAAAATGATAACAAAAGTGTCTGATCTAGATGAGGTTGCTGCGAGCGCACGATGTCCAAGGAAGATGTAGACTGTCAAGAGCTACTCAAGTCGTTAAAGTGGTGTCGTGCTCTCAACGAAGACGTCGAAGTGATGACGCGCGCCTACGATTTCGTCGAGTACTAACTTATAATTCTGTATGCTGGGCAATACTGTAGGCGGAGAAGTTTAGTAAATACTTAAGCTGCTTCAGTTGGCATTCTGCATCCGTCGTCTAATCGAGCCGGTCCAGATTCCATTTATTCTTTTTCGGTTCTGGCGGTGGACGTGGAGATCATGTACGGACGTGACTTCACCATCGCCGATGAAACTACTGGCGGAGGTTGTGTGAGTCCTAACCGTTAAACTGAGGGTTAGAATAAGAATATTTGTGACTTGGGTTGTTTAAAGAGGGAGAGAAGAGTCAGAGACGTACACCTTAGTGTCAACGGTTCCCCTCTTTGGAATACCCACAGCACCGGAGCCAGAATTGCGGGGCCTGGGCCTGAGTGAGCCCAATATATTTTCAACATCTGCCATGAACTCCGGGGTCGCGCGATGCTCTGACTCTGGGCCCTGGCTCATGTACCCTGTTGACCCGTACGCGCTGTGCTCACTATAGGGGCCGTCGTCGTCGTCGCCATCGTAGCCACCGCTGTCGCCGTCGTGGCCACCATTGTCGCTGTCGTGACCGCTGTTGTCGCCACTGTTGTCACTGTTGTCGCTGCCGCTGCTGCCGTTGTCGCTGTTGCCGCTGCTGTTGCGCTGCTGTTGTCACTGCTGTCCCTGCTATTGTCACTGCTGGTGTCGCTGCTGCTGCTGCCGCTGCTGTTGTCGCTGCTGTTGTCGCTGTTGTCGCTGCTGTTGTCGCTGTTGCCGCTGCTGTTGTCACTGTTGCCGCTGCTCTTGCCGCTGCTGTTGTGCTGTTGTCGCTGCTGTGTCGCTGCTGCGCTGCTGTGTCGCTTTTGTCGCTGCTGTTGTCACTATTGTCGCCGTTGTTGTTGCTGTCATGGCCGCCGTTGCCATTGCCATCGTCCTTGTCGTCCGTCTCCATGTAATTGGGGTTTGGTCCCCTAGCGTCCGATTCCGTACCCGACGACGATTCCGATAATCCCAATATATCGACCTCAATATGACTCCTGGCTCATCATCCGACTCGGAATCGCTCCCCGGTTTATTATACTTATTATTCCAGTACGGTTCGTTTGTTGATCCATCCATATCCTCGTCGTCGGTGTTCGCCCGTTTCTCCCACGCGGCTATCACACCGTTAAGGGCATCCACCGCGTCGGAGCGCACTTCAGGCATCTCTCCTACAGCTACAGGAGCCGCGAGCGCGAGTGGAAGGCAGAAAGGGTGAGAAGGATATAGAAGGCTGTCATATACCGTCGCATTTTTTATGTTGATTTGATGACGTTGTCCGTTGAGTGGTTAAGGTGAGCTCAGATAGTAAGGAAAAGACAAGTCCAGAACGCCAGAACGAATGGAAGTGGGCTAAAAAATTGAGATGATAATCGATTGGCGAATTGAAAATGGAGAGGCGATACGCACTATCCAGCACCCAGTAATATTGAAGTGAGCAAGGGGCTAGAAAAAAATGTCGAGTTCGCAAGTTATATGTTTGCATGCGCCAATCTGAAGGCCGTTGACATAAATCACTGATGGATGCTGCATGAGATCAATGCTTCGAAAAATAACTCTGCGTCGCTGTTCGTTCTGCAGCAAGCAGCAGAGCGATCACGGTAACATAGTAACATCCGATGAGACGCCTCGATGGTAGCTATGCGCGCGCGGTAACATATTGGCCGAAATGATGGATTGAATTACAGTAGTGGGCGACAGTGCGTGGCGAGAGATGACGTGGTGGCTCGGAGATACAACGGAGATGGTGCAATGCAGGTCACACTGTGCAGGGAAGTTTGAGTAACAAGCAGAGTGTACACGAACTAGATCACTCACTCGCCTCAGTGAATACAGGCCGCGTTGTACTACCGTATTCAGTCGGTGCCAGTGGTATTGGCGCATTAGGAGTGGTCAGATCACGGGAACAAAGGTATTGAGCTCAGTTGATTGTAGGAATCAGTACAGTAGGACAATAATGAATGATGAGATACGGGGTGGTGACAGGTGACGCAAACTTGAAGCGCCATACGGTAATCCGGCTCCGGCTCTAGCCGAGCCTTAAACATAGCTGAAAAAATAATTTAAGTCAGTTTCGCCACCACCGCAAGGACCACAAGGATGCTAAGTAACTTCGCGATTGACTTGGACGACACAGAAACAAATTTGAACCCAAGTTGGCACCGGAGAACCCGGAGTAGTAAAATTGTAGTAAGCCCTTCTCTTTCTTCTTTGGATAGTAGTAAATCATTGACATCAATGCCGATAAGTTGCGGCTTTGCCGATCCGAGTCTTCGCCGGTTTGAATTTGAATACATGCCACCTCACTCTGGCAAATCTTGCCTAGTACTTTTTCTATGTCCCGCATTCACCCACGGACGCCCCGTGACGCCCCGTCCTCTGGCTTACAGCTTTGAAAGGTATATGTGAAGTGTACAAAGATGGTGCTTCTAGGCTTGAAAGAACCGGGTTGTTCTTTCAAGGTAGCATCGTGAATGGAAGTACACAGGTTCACTTCTTTGGATCCATGCCAGTGGGAAAGCGTACATGTCTTAACTGCTCACCTTCGGCACATGACGGACCTCTGTCTGCTAGCTGGCTCGGGGAAGAGCTTACCCTACTTTGTCGGATCTCAACTACTTTTGGTCCAGGGTTACTAATACCATTTGTCAGTTCCCCGTTGGCAAGATCGATGTCTAGATTGAAATCGGGAGGCCAGGAGTAAGTAGTATTGTACAGTGAGCAAATACAATTATCCGAGACATTGAAGCCACGTGCGATTCCAGACAAGCCTTGAACCATGGGTAACTTTATTTGAACTTCCCGGATACAGTACGAGTAAGCAACACGGGCGTCGCGACCCACTCACTTTCATATTTTACCAATTTTACCGGCCCTCCTTCTTCACTTCTTAGCGTCGGCCGTTTCCCCAACGGGCTGCGGCCCAGGCAAGCATCCCAGGCAAGCCGTTCTAGAGTTCGAAAAAAATAGTCTGGCATTTGTATCCCAAATCACCACACTGCTAACCTTCGGACTCCGCCCTACACGGGCTATTTTGCATGGTGAGTGTTAACAACGCATGTGCGTTTCTCCACTGCTGGTTCCGGAGGCTCAAGCATGGATGATTCATCCCCGTAAAGATGCCAGGGCATGAGGGTGTCTTCGAGAGACCGAATTGCCTCCATTTTCCCACCAGAATGATTCGTTCGTAGGCGTGCAAAGCCACTAATATTGTAAGTGCCTGCGACTGACTTAGTTGTCGACTGTCAAGAAGCTACTAATCGCAGCTATTTTGGGACGCTAACCGACTAAAGATAAGAGTACAACGGGACCTTTCGAAAGTGGTCAATCCAAAGCGCAGAAGGTCGAGTTGTTACAATAGACGGTGTCATGCTCGCGGTGAAGATGTGTCGAATGTGACGACGCACGCCTACGATATCGTCGAGTACCAGTAGAAGGAAAACACCTTCGTTACACGATGAAGGATTCATCTTGATGCGGACCGCCAGCGTCGCCTCGACGCACATAGAAATGACGACACTGCGAGGAGATCTTGAAATGCTTAGCGCCCTGACTCCAAGTTTCGGCTATAACCGAAATAACGTTACACGGATACACTAGTACTGCTGCTGAAGCTCTAAAGTCCTAGCCAAAACAAAAAAAAAACTCGTCCGTTACCCTAGATTGAGAGCTGAGATGAGGACAGAAACTTTGAGAGGAGAGGAGAGTAATAACTTAGGGCACTGTGACCACAAACAACAAAAAGACAAGTGTACGAGCAAGACGGCAGCCAACTACAAATAACAGACAACACAGAAATGGGTGTATGTTATGTTGGAAGAAAACGCGCTGAAAAAAAATATTAATGGTAAACACGGGGAAGTGTGAGGTTTGGTGGAATGGAGTTGGCTTGGAACTTACCGGCTTCGGCGTTCATTTCATCCGGCGTGAGCTTGAACGCCGCAATACCGAGGAATATAAATCCTATAAGTGAACCGAGCTGAAATACGATCCAGAACATCGCCCAAACTATCCATCGCAAGGCTCAGTGAGTCGTGTATCGTTTCACCTCTGACGAGCGGGGAAAAGTTTTTGAAGAAACTAGAGAAAAAGAACGCACCGTGTGCCGGGACCCCCTTGTAGAGATATGAGAATTGGGTGCAGTCCGAATCGTGAGGTTTCCGAAAGAACTTTCGTCGGTTATGTCCCCTTTGGGATGTGAACTTGCAGGAAAGCGGTTCTACGGCAGCGGGGACGTACAAATAACGTATAATATGCTGGACAATAGGTGGAGAAGTTTAGTAAATACGTAGACAAATTAAAACTGTAGCTTACTGGATCATGCCAAGGAAAAGCATATACCACCGTAGCGCCTGACTGCGAATATATGGACCATAAGATTAAATCCAACTAAAGATCATGCGTGCGTACGCGTGATCGATAAACCAAAATCCTACTAATAGACCCTCATAGGCGATCGTGAGCAAAATCGTTCTAATACGCGTGTGTCCCAATCAAATGTTATTCTTGTTCGGGTGTTTATACGCGCGAGACGCGACGTACAGTTTATCCCTGACGAGAGATAAAGGTGCTATCAGCCCAACGCCCGCGACGAAGCTGAGGAGTTTGGCCGCTAGAGTGTCAAAGCCTCCGAGAATGAGCAAGCCGCCCATAAGCGTAGAACCGACATAACCGGCGCAGAGGATCGAGGCAGGGTGGCCGTCTTGCACGATGGTGCAACCGCCCAACACGGGATCTATCGACATTCGCGTTATCGTCCCTCCTGTCATTATAGCCTATGTCATATCGTGAAAAAAACAGTCGATAAAGAAAGGGTTGCTTGAGGCTTACAAATATGGCATGGCAAAGTTCATGCCAACCGATGGCGAAGAGTTTGAGAGGGGTAATCATCAGTCGTGCGCCTGGGATGGTCCACAGACCGAAGAGCACTACTGCATAAACGATTATCTATACCTTCGTCTTGAGCATATAGCGGTAGGAGAAGATTGAGGATTAGAGGGGAAAACGCACTACATAGAGCACAGTAAACTGGAAAGGGACGTGAGATACAAAGGAGGGGAGGGGAGAGGAAGGACGGCGTGTTTCTCGCACCTGGTTATGTGTGGGCTCGATGGGGCTGTAATTGCTCTGGCAGCGATATGTAGCGAAGGATCCGACATAGGGGTGACGCGTTTATAAGACGAAAAGAGAAAGGGTAACGGTGGAAGAAGGAAACGCGACTGCGGAGGTGGAGAGGCAAAGAATGGACGTGGTTGTTAATAGGCCATGCAGAGGTCTCGAGAGGAATACTTATACGTTCCCTGGCCTGGCTGCATCCCCGCCGCATACATCCATCCCCACCTCGTCCCCACCTCGTGCTGAATGCATGCAATGCATCGTGCTAACCCCCGGCCCGGTTTCTCCCGCTTCTTTTAATAAAATACACCACGTGACCGCGACAGGATAAATAACTGCTGCCTTGCTTTCATACGCGCATATACTCAGGTGCGCTTCACTGAGTAACTCTCCCAGCCGATCTCCTCCAACTTTTCTACTTTTCCTAGTACTTCCTTCTCCAATTCTTTCAGGTAGTTTTCCATATCTTGTACCAAGCGCGGATTACCAGCCGCGAGAATGCGCACGGCGAGCAGTCCCGCATTCACTCCGTTGTTGATGGCCACGGTTGCCACTGGGATCCCGCGCTGGAAAAAAATGTGAACTCATCAGTAGGGCGACCGTGGGGAATGTATTTGTATTAAACTGACCGGCATCTGCACGATGCTGTGCAGCGAATCCACCCCATCGAGTGAGCTCCCTTTGACGGGAACACCAATCACGGGCAGAGCCGTCATCGCAGCGACCATACCGGGAAGGTGAGCCGCACCGCCCGCGCCAGCTACAATCACTCGGAGCCCTCGCGCCGCCGCAGACCGCGCGTACTCTACCAATCGGTCTGGCGTGCGATGCGCTGAGACGATCGTCAGTTCGTACGGCACGTGGAAGCGATCGAGGATATGCGCGGCGGGTAACATCACGGGTAGGTCCGAGTCTGAGCCCATAATGACACCGACCAAAGGCTGCTTGTGGGAGAGCCCCGAACTCGACTGCGGTGCCTCAGGCGCGTATAGATCGATATCAGAGGGATCACCGCCCGGGAGACGCCCCAGCAGTTGGCGTAGACGAGCGCGGATCTCGGCATCCGAGTTCGCAGTTAGGTGATGTGTCCCATCTTGCGACCTTTGCGACACTCTGCCTTGCCGTAGAGGTGCACGCTTGCACCGGGCACGCCGAGCGCGAATTCTGCGAAGCCGAGGAGCTCGGACATATTGTTCGACGAGCCGAGGAGGTTGAGCATGGCGGCGGAGGGTACTTTGAGCGCGGTCGAGCCGATGGGGAGAGAGAGGATGGCACGGAGATGATTTTCGTATTGGGAGGTCTCGCACGCTTCGATGGTGTAATGGCCCGAGTTGTGAGGTCGAGGCGCGATCTCGTTCACGAGGATTTGGCCTTTTGAACGTCAGTGTGACTGCCTTGAGAATGAAAATGTAGTTTGAACACACCGTCCGCCAAGAGGAACATCTCCACGCCAAATATACCTGCACCACTTAGGGATTGGACAGTCCTTTCTGCTATTTCTCGAGCGTGCGCCGCAATCTTGGGATCTCGGCTTCGAAGGGGCGCGAACACGAGGTGACAGATATTATCTTTATGAACCGTCTCCACGACCGGATAAGAAAAAGTCTGCCCCGCGGCAGTACGCACGACCATGACGGCGATCTCCTTGACGAACGGCACCCACTTCTCTGCGTAAAGTGGGCGCCCGTTGAAAAAATCGAGTGCGTCTTGGACATGCGATAGATCGCGAAGGACGAAGTTTCCGCGCCCGTCGTAGGCCAACGTCCTGCTTTTGAGCATTAACGGCAGGCCGAGGCGCGCGGCTGCTTCTTTGAGCCCTTGAACGGACGGTTCGACGATCTCGAGGAAGGGCGCGACGGGGAGTGCGTGGGATTGGAGGTGCATTTTCTGCCGGAACTTATCCTGAATGGTACGGATCGTTGACGGCGCCGGGTGCACTTCTACCCCCACCTCTTCCAACACGTCCACGTGTATGTGCTCTATCTCGACTGTGATCACGTCCACCTTGGCGGCGAGCTCACGGATCTTGGTCGGGTCTGTGAATGAGCCGTCGATGTGCGAGAGGTCGGTGGTAGGTGGTGCGAGGACCTGCTTGGCGGGTGCTGAGGCACCCACGTCTAGAATGACGACTGGAATGTTTAAAAGCGATGCTGAGGCGGCCAGCATGCGGCCAAGTTGGCCGCCGCCTATAAGTGGTCGTCGTTATAGTCATCGTCGTGTGAGTGGTTTGTGTGCGATGGGGCAGAGGGAGGGAGGGAGGGATGTCATTAGGATTCAATCAGAGCAAACATGGATGGGTCTGGGCGGAAAAGGAGGTTTCTCTCTCATCAGGGTCTTTCGTTGTGATTTCGAGGTGAGAGAAAGGCTTACTTACTCCCACCTAGTATGCCGACCACTTTACGGTTCATTTGACCCTATGCGCGACGCTCCTAGTCCGAGCTATATGATGGGAGGGATATTTGACGGACGTGGGCCGAGCTTTTTCCTGCATTTGATATGGCGCTCAAATTGGATTGGATTGGATGTTCAACGGTACGGTACCTGAGCTGTTAAGCGCCCGTTTAGCCCATCTGCCTCTGATACAATTATGCTTCTGATACTGTCGGTCGTGTCCCTTAGACCGTGCAATAGTGCCGCCACCAACGCTCAACTTCATCGGAACATATTGAATTATCTTTGACGTCACTACATGCCGGATCACGATTCAACTCATCTTGAAGTTCACGATCCTGCCCCACCGTATCAATAGCAATGCACATGTGGTAACTAGTCCCTCTCGCCCACTGCCGATGCCGCCATCGGCTGCAATAGCACGCAGGCCACATAGAGGTTCGTCTACTATACCACCGATACGTACTGTACACTTCGTTGCATCCCCTCGACCTCCCTTATCCACCCTCTACACCCATGCAAGCCTTGATTCTACACGCAGGTGTCGCATGTAACGGCTGAAATGCTTTGTGTTTGTCGAGGGCGATCAGGGTAAGAAGCGTGGCGGGTGTAGATACTAATCCATTCCCTCACAGACATCCCCCTCGACGTCGCCCTCGTCGACTCGGGCATGGACAAACTTTGCTGATGCGATAACTCCTTGTCTGCACGCAAGGGTCTAGTTTCCATGGAGACTCGCGAGCGGAATAACGATGTCGAGGGGGGTCGGAAAGAAAATAGTATGTACGTACAGTAGCTAGTATTTCTTCGGGTAGGTGTCTCGAACCCGGGGATTTCTGACGAGTGCCAGGGGACTGGCACTCGTACCCCTCGAGGACGCAAGAGGCTAAAAAGCCCAGCTCATGAAAAGGTCCTCGGGTTTGGAACCGGGTGTGTTGCTTTCGATGCCACGAGTTCTAAATATATATCTCACTCCGTGGGGCAACTCTTCAGTTAAATCCGGGTGCGATAGAGTTATCGGTCTGGATAGGAATGCTCGAGCGAGAGCCTGAGGCAAATTGCACTCCTCAAAGATTGTCCAAGTCGAACAGATTCATGATTCGAAAGTACATTTCTTCACTTTCTGGCGGAGACAAACTTGGCCAACAAACAACCAAACAACATCTAGCGTTCCTCCGAGTCCGAGTCCCACTGGCAGAGGTACCTCGCACAATCGAGTCTCTAGCATCCTCCGTGCTAGGATGCCCAACAAATACATCGGATTTCCAGGACCACGCGACCCCGGTTTCTCTGGTTTTGGAGAGATCTGAGAGGCCGAGTAAGGACTCGGACGTACCATCACCGCGGCGGAGGAATATTGTTATCAACAGAAGGCCCGGTTGGTAGGAGACGAAGGGAAGAGACAGAAACTTACGGCACAGGGTCAACCGCACTCCGCAACTCCATCTGGGCCGCGTTCACGGGAAATACGACGCGGGACCTTCGCTTTGCCTTTCAATGGTCCGAGTCCGAGTCCGACTCTGTCGACGACTCGACCATTGGGCTCGACGGCGCCGTGCGCCAATCTTCAGGCCCCGAGTCTGTTGACCACTCTGGGCTCGTGGCGGCGACGGCGACGGCGAATGTCCGTGCTCTGGGCTCATCGGCGGCGCATCATCACTAAACACCACCGACTCACGGTCGAATTCTGCTGGGCCGTCTGGTAACACAGGCACTGGCACATCCTCTCCTGCTAGGTTTGGTGGTGGCGGATGGACCTGTACTGCATGCCAGAATGGTAGGTTCGGTGGTGGCGGATGGTCCTCTACCGCATGCCAGAATGGTAGATTTGGTGGTGGTGGATGGGCCTGTACCGCATGCCAGAATGGTAGGTTCGGTGGTGGCGGATGGACCTCTAGCACAGGCTCTTCCTCTAGGTTCGGTTGTGGTGCATGCTCCTCTGGCATGGGCTCTTCTGGTGGGCCCGGTGGTGGTGCATGCTCCTCTACCATATGGTCTTCTGCTAGGTTCGGTAGTGGCTCACCCTCCGCAGGTCCTTCCATGCCCTCGAAGCCATCCAACATGTAAAGCAAGTAATCGCTTAGAGCCCGCTTCCCCAACACGGCCCTGGGTACGTGCACCTCATTGACGCACGATTGACGCCTCTCTTGCACTAGCACAGGA
Organism: Russula aff. rugulosa BPL654; assembly: GCA_022496225.1. NCBI lineage: Eukaryota > Fungi > Basidiomycota > Agaricomycetes > Russulales > Russulaceae > Russula > Russula aff. rugulosa BPL654. Next base: position 10,481 of record WTXE01000227.1, on the reverse strand, counting down.
GCCGCGAGAGCGAAGGCGCTGACAGTAAGGATAAGAAGGATCCGAGAGACTATGTTGTACCGACGCATTATGGTGGGATGTGTAACGTGGATACGGTGGATTAGACGACGTTGTTGAGTTGAGCGGTGTATGTGGGCGTTCAGTTGTCAAAACAATAGGGGGACAATAGGTTCAGAACAAACGAAAGTGGGCTAAAGATTAGAGAAGGTAATGGATTAGCCCGTTGAAAAAAAGTGAAGAGAAATGCACACGCACTATCCAGTACCCAGGAACGTTACAATAAGGCGAGCGAGGTAATCAAAGGTGCTAGAAAAAACGTCGAGACTTGACATCATGACTCGGACTCGGATGTCTTTATATATGTGCGTGTGCTGACATGGACATAAGTTCTTGATGGGTGCTCCGCAGAATCACATCAAGTTACATTGCCAGCAAGCAGTTCTCATGATTACCGGTCTGACAGCAGAATAACCACGTTGAGCTCGCGCGGTTCATTTTCATTCCTCCCTATAGTAGCCCCTTTTGGTAGTTTACATCGCTCCCTTAGGCTGTGCCTACGTTACGATCAGATGGAGTTACGGGGGTCTCATGGGAGCAGGACACCCATGGGGACCATATGGCACCACTCTAGACCGGCACTGGCACCGAAAGGGTTAGCCATTGCACCCTGGCACAGGCACATTGAGATGCCTGGCCGGCATAAAAGACTGGGCTGGAAGCTACAACCCACCCTCCTAATTGTGCTTTTCCCATCTAGCACACCATCCCATTCGGGGTCACGCCTCTCACTGGCAGGCCGACTTCCCACTGACGCCAACTAATGCGGTGCGCTCAACTACATCGAACCTATTGAATATGAATACCTTTGAAGGCCGGCCTTCATAGCTTCACGCGCGGATCATGATCATTTTCCTCGATATTCAATTCATCTAGAAGTTGTTCACGATCTTGTCCTACCGTATCAATGGCAATGTACTGTACATGTGGTACCTGACCCCCGTTTGCAACTGACCAACGCCGCGCTGGGCTGTTCCCCCTTTGCTATTCATGTTCTCGCAACAATCAAGATCCGATCTCTACTCAGGCTGGCGGTTCTCCGATTGGGTGTAGTCTCTCCACCAGTCTCTCCATCTACCAAGCACACCAATTGTAATCCTACTCCTTGGTTGACTGGAGTGAAAACTGGAGGCAACAGCGGACGGCGGGCATCAACACTGGTCAAGTTTACTACTAGAACAGACGGGATCCTGCGGGATCATCGATATCATCATCGCCTCCTTCGTGGTCAAGATATTGATGGCTTGCAAAATAACTGAGGAGCACACGTTCGTCCGAAAACGTTCCCCGGGAAAAAGGAATGTCATTCATACGAGATCCTGATCTCTGAATAGAGAATTTACAGTAATCGCGGATCATCCTCGGGCAACATCAGTTCTTTATCTATATTTTAATAACAGCTAGGCTTAAAGCCTCAGGGCGCATGAACGCAGTTAAGAGACCCTGCTCGGGTCAGAGGTGGCAAGACATCCATCCGCCAGCTTATGTCATCGTCTGTCGGGTCAATCTTTGTAACATCGACCATCATAAGGGGTGCTGTCCAAAGGGGAAGTAGGCGCCAACAAGAGAAGAAGAACGATGGTACGTTGTAAGATGAAGCGGATTTGACCAAGGCCGAGGCGATGCGGAGAGACGCGAGAACATGGAGCAATAATGACCCGGGGAAGGCATTCGCAGTTCATTGGAGGGACGGGCATGGACGTAAATGACGAAGTGGGAGCGGCGGATGATTGGCGGAGAAACGAAGGAACGAGTACGATGAACTGAATGTGACTCCAATAGTATGAGCGGTCCTGTAGGATGTCAGCGCTTCAGCGATCACACGCAGAAAGCGGTGGTAAAACCGACAAGTACGATTCTGCCAGCAACAAGGCAGGGTCTTACAGTAAACAAAGCAAGGTACACGAGCCAGTAACGAAGGGGCAGAAGTCGGCAAACATGACAGACTCGAAACCGATGGGGGCACGTCCGAGTTAACGGAGACAAGAAAAACTGGAAAAAGCCCAAAGACAACTTTGGAAAAGGAAGAGCAGAGTGGCATACAAGCGGAAATGTGAAGGATGCGAGCGACTGTTTTGCACCGGCCTCATCCGAGTCGTCAGATGTGTCACGTGCCACTGGCAGTGGATTATAGTAGACGAACGAAAAAAAAAGTTGTTAGTTGGGCAGTCAAGGTGAGTGTTCAGTTGCGAAAACGAAAAGAATTCCAACACGATTGGCTATAGATTCATCAGTTAAAAATGAACGAAAAGCTGGACGAAAAGTTCAACGCCCTATCTAGTATCCAGTCACTTTGCTCCTCTGCTACATGAGCAAAGTAGGGGTTAGAGACAACGTTAGTTGTCATGTGGACACCAGTCACTGATGGGAGTCCCAGATGATACCGTGACTGCACTCAGCATCAATGCGTTGGATATCGCATCTGAGACATCCAACTGTCATCCAATGTCAACTGAATCCGGCATTCAGTTGACATTGGATGACAGTTGGGCCGAGTCGCCACTCGCCATGCCGTTTAACGGCTTGATCAGATGTCTTTTCGGATTTCGGCCTCCTTAGACCTGATGGGTGATCCAAAATTGATCTAGATGGTAGGTTTAGCTAACTTATACTGTTGTATGGGTGGGTGAACATCACCACGTGGCAGGTAAGTTAGTTCACGCCGAGGTTGACACTTTGACGCAGACGCGAGGTTCTGAAGTAGAGATCGCCGGGATCTGATAGGGAATGAAAATTAAGCACTGCGAAGACTCAGAGGCATGTACTAGTATGCACGGGGCGATAGCAACGCAATGACTCGGAGCTGTTTATTGCGAACGGAGCGAAGCATTAATCGGTACTTGAAGGCAGCCCTCAGGTTCCCCAGAACAAAGCAGGTACAAAATTGGTTCACTGCCAGTGTAACATGGCCGAAAGAAAGAGCCTCTCTAAAACCCCGTACTGTAAATCGCCCATAACTCGTGGATGAGTTGCTGTAACTGTCCTTAACTTCACAAGTGCACTGCTTGTGCAAGAACACACATACCTATCACCGAAAAAAAATGGAATTCTGACGTCGTTCGCAGTGAGAATATGGCCGGCGCCATTGCTCGACACCGTGTGTTTGACCGTGTTTGCTGCTGACACATAAAATCCATCTCGACGCGTCCCTCCGTCCGATCGGCGGTCGCGTACTGCTAACGCTTTCAAGCTGCCCTATCCTTGTCTCCGGAGAACTGTCCGCATCAATTGTGGGCGACTTCCTCTCTCTTCGCGTGTCGATTGCTTGTGCAATAATATGTGTATCCCAAAATACTTTACGTGGTAATCGCGTTCGCTATGAGAATATGCCCGACCCCGCACGTTGGACCGTCTTTGCTGCTGACACGTTAGTCTCAAAGACCCATCTCCGGATGTCTCGACCGAGAGTATTGATGATTCCAGCATCAAGACGTTCTAAACTAAGTTCAAAGACAAATTGTGAAGACAAACTTGGCCAGGCAAGATCCAGCTTCCTCCCAGAGTACCTCGCACAATCGAGTCTCTCTAGCATCCTCCGTGCTAGGACTCGGATGCCCAACATTCAGAAATCCATCGGATTCGCAGCACCACTGGCACGCGACCGGTTTCTTTAGTTTGGGGGGATTGAGAGGCCGCGTAGTAAGGACGTGCCATCACCACGGCGGTGGAATACGTTATTCAGCAGAAGGGTTAGTAGGGGCGAAGGGAAGAGACAGAAACTTACGGCACAGGGTCAACCGCACTCGGCAACTCCATCTCAACCGCGTTCACCATGTCCAGCAACACCACTGGCGGTACCGGAAATGACCCTTCGCTTTGCCTTTCAATGGTCCGAGAACGAGAACGACTCTGTCGGCGACTCGGCGCTTGCCAGTGGGCACGACGGCGCCGTTACGACCCCGTTTTCCAATAAGACTCCGAGTCGGAGTCTGTTGACCACTTCTGGGCTCGTTGGCAGCGACGGCGAATGCGAATGTCCGTACTTTGGGCTCGTTGGCGGCGCGGCGAACGCAATATCCGTAATCTGGGCTCGCCGGCGGCGCATCATCATCAAACACAATCGACTCACGTCGGAATCTGCTGGGTCGTGTAGTGGCACATGTACTCCTACTGGGTTCGGTGGTGGCGCATGCACCTCTTGCACAGGCTCTTCTGCCAGGTTTGGTGGTGGTGCATGTACCTCTGGCACAGGCTCTTCTGGTAGGTTCGGTTGTGGCGCATGGACCTCTGGCACATGCTCTTCTGGTAGGTTCGGTAGTGGCACATTCTCCACAGGTCTCCCAACACATTCTCGAAGCCATCCAACAGCAAATGCACGTTACACCCTGAGCCCGCTTCCCCAGCACGGTTATCACGTCCCTGGGGACGTGCACCTCATCGACCCACGATTGACGCTTCTCTTGTATTAGTACAGGAGCCGCGAGAGCGAAGGTGCCGATAGTAAGTATAATAAGAATCCAAGGGACTATGTTGCGCCGATGCATTGTTGTGGGATGTGTAACGTGGATACGGTGATTGGACGGCGTTGCCGCATTGTTGAGTCGAGCAGTGTATATAGGTGTTCAGTTGTCAAAACAAAAAGAGGACAATAAGTTCAGAACAAACGAAAGTGGACTAAAGATTAGAGGTGACGATGATTAGCCGGTTAAAAGTGAAGGGAGATGCACACGCACTATCCAGTACCCAGGAACGTTAAGTCGATGCGCTGATCGAGATTCTAGATGAACAAGGGCTCTAGATAAAACGCCAAGAGTCGATGCTTTATATGTGCTTTGACACTGCAAACATAAGTTCTTCATGGATCAGAATCAACATCTAAAGTATATAATGCTAGCCAGGCAAGAGTCCCCCAGTACAAGCGATGAAGTCGTTGTTCCTCATCACCGGTCTGACAGCAGAACGACCACGTCCACCTCGGCAGAAGCACTTTAGAAACTCTAATTAAGGTTGATGTTGAATATTTTTGGCGTAACGTCGGATGTCTGACGGGTGGATTGATACGGGAATTGATGCGGAGGCTCAGAAATAAAGTGGCGATGTAGCGCGGCTGAGTGTTGCGCGAGTGAGTTCCGGAAGGACAGAGATCAAGAGATCTAAGAGGAAGAAATGTCAGTGATTGACCAGATACAGCTCCGATCGGCGGCTCGGGTTGGCCCAGCGTAGTTTGGGTCGTAGAGCAGAGGCAGAGGAAAACCTTGAGGAAAGCACAAGGGCATGCGGGCAAGGCAAACGAAAAGAAAAACAGAGCTTGATTCTATTGCAGGGGTTCGTGCTCGCGTGCTTAAATACATGACTTGGCTATCTAAAGTCCAGGCTGGAGAGAGGGAATCGAGCAGGAAGCGGAGCGAGGATATGAAGAAAATCGACGTGCATCGATCGCGTGGTGACACTAGTTGTGAGTAGCGTGGCACCCTGACGCGTTGAACAGCGGACAGTCCGTTCAGTTGCGAAAACGAAAAGAATTCCAAAGCGATCGGCTATGGATTCATCAGTTAACAAGTGGACACCAGTCGCTGATGGGAGTCTTAGATGATACTGCACTCAGCATCAATGCGTTGGATAACGCATCTGAGACATCCAACTGTCATCCAATGTCAACTGAGTCCGAGTCCCCGCGCCCGTTTAACGGCTTGATCAGATGTCTTTCGGATTTCGGCCTCCTCAGATCTGATGGGTGATCCAAAATTGACCTAGATGGTAGGTTTAGGTATACTGTTGTGAATGGGTGGGTAAACGTTAAACGTTATAATAAACAATCACCGCGTGGCCGGGAGTTGACATGTTGACACGTTGACGCGGACGCGAGTTCTGAAGGGGAGATCGCCGAGATCTGATACGGATTGAAAATTATTAAGCACTGCCAAGAGGTATGCATATGCAAGCGTGGATGCGGCGCGATAATGGCGCAATGAGCTGTTTAAATATATGGTGGTCCTTGATAGCCAAAGGCGTATGCTAGTGGTGGCGAGGCTTGTAGTTGGTGATGTAGATAAGATAGATGCTGCGAGTGTGGAAGAGTCGTCTAAATAAGGGAAGAGAGAAAGGGATGGGAAAACGAGAGGGAAAAGAAGTCAATCAGAAAAAACAGATGCGGGAGAGGGATCGGCCGAGATCACGTGGACAGCAGTTCCACAGAACGATCGCCGATGATAGAGAGCACGGAGTGAGAGAGGGGAGAACTTGATTAGAACTGATTAGAGTCGATGCCCTCCTCGATGAGTAGGAGGGCAGACTTAGATACATGCGCGCTACCTATAAGATCTGTATCGTAGAGGCGATCTCGGAATAACTGGTGATTGGGATTGAATAGGGTGTATAAGCGTATAAATGGAAGATTAAATGAGGGTGAATGAGAGAACATACGGATGCCGCGTGGTAGTGGCTAAGTGTCAGTAAGCATTGTCCGAGAGTGCGAGACCAGAGATGTAAAATAAAGGGAAAATGAAAGGGAGGGCGAAGCGAGAAGGCAGTGAGGGCGAGGGCGGAAAGGACTGTGATTGGGATGCGTAGTTCGTATTCGTCTTGTGTCGCGGCTTGAAGGACGTGTTGTATCGAGCGCGAGGCGATAAGGACAAAAAGAAGGAAAAAGAAAGAAATCAACAATGTCACGTGATGGCGGGCGCTCTGATTCGGAGTCCGTTCCGTTCCACGCGTGGCCCCGACGCACTCCTTACAGTGAGAGGGAGACCACTGGTCCAATGCAAGCGTTGATGCATTGATGAGTAAAGGGGCCCAAGCTGCAACTCAATGAGGATCGGCGAATGTCCAGATGATGGGAATAGTTGATATGTCTCGCTAGTAAAACCTCATCGGTGATTCCAGAACCAAAAGGTCGAAATCTACGATCAAAGCGTTCAAGTTCTAAACTAAGCTCCAAAGACAAATTACGGAAGGCAAACTTGGCCAAGCAAGCAACGTCCAGCGTTCCTCCCAGAGGTACCTCGCACAATCGAGTCTCTCTAGCATCCTCCGTGCTAGGATGCCCAACATTCAGAAAACCATTGGATTCGCAGGACCACGCGACCGGTTTCTTTAGTTTGGGGAAAATATAAGATGCCGCGTAAGGACGTGCCATCACCACGGTGGAAGAAATTTGTTATTCAGCAGAAGGGTTGGTAGGAGGACGCAGAAACGTACACCGCGGGGTCAACCGCACTCCATAAGTCCATCTGAACCGCGTTCACCGTGTCGCAGCAACACCACTGGCAGTACCGGAAATACGACGTGAGACCGTCACTTTGCCCTTCAATGGTCCGAGTTCAAGTACGACTCTGTCGACGAATCGACCCTTGGGCTCGACGGCGCCGTATGCCAATCTTCAAAGTCTGAGTCTGTTGACTCTGGGCTCGTCGGCGGCGAATGTCCATACTCCGGGCTCCCCGGCGGTGCATCATCATCAAACTCCATCGACTCACGGTCGAAATCTGCTGGGTCGGGTGGTACATGCACCCCTGGCACTGCTAGTAGCGCATGGACCCCTGGCACCTGCGGTTCTGCCAGCTCTGGCACTTCTGCTAGCCCTGCTAGGTTCGGTGGTAGCGTATGCACCTCTGGCACAGGCACTTCTGCTAGGTTCCGTAGTGGCTCATCCTCCGCAGGTCCTTCCATGTCCTCGAAGTCATCCAACATGAAAAGCAAGTAATCGCTCAGAATCCGCTTCCCCAAAGCGGCCCTGGGTACGTGCACCTCATTGACGTACGATTGATGCCTCTCTTGCACTAGCACAGGAGCCGCGAGAGCGAAGGTGCTGACACTAAGGATAAGGATAAGAAGTATCCGAGGGACTATGTTGTACCGACGCATTATTGTGCGATGTGTAACGTGGATACGGTGGATTAGACGACGTGGTTGAGCGGAGCAGTATATGTGGGCGTTCGGTACTTTCAGTTGTCAAAAGAAAGGACAATAATTTCGGAAAAAACGAAAGCGGACTAAAGATCAGAGAGGGTAATGGATTAGCCAGTTGAAAGTGAAGAGAAATGCATACGCACTATCCAGTACCCAGGAACGTTAAGGCGGGCGAAGTGATCAAAGGTCCTAGAAAAACGTCGAGAGTTGACATCATGATGTTTTTATATGGGCGTGTGTTGACGCATCGGACGTATGTTTTTGTTGGGTGGTCTGCAGAACTTTGAATCACATCTAAGATAGATGATGCTAGCTGTGCCTGCGTACGTCGGATCATCAGGAGTCAGGGGTCCCATGGGAGCTAGACACTGACGGGTGTGTTACGCAGCCAGACAGCCCGAGCCCACACCTCACACAGCCTTGGCCCCAAGCTACGCGGCTGCGCTTGGGTCATCCAGCCAAGCAAGAGTTCCTCGTCGTGCAGTGGCATCACCGGTCTGTCACAGAATGACCATGACCACCTCGGCGAAAGCACTTTAAAAACTCCAATTTGGGTTGATGTTGGATATTTGCGGCGTAATGTCTTATGCAGGCCTGATGTGAAGTGGTGACCAGGGTCTGGGTCGTGATCAGCAAGCAGCGGGGAATGCCGTGTGTAACCAAGCGCAGACGCGTAGCGTCGGAGTTTGGAGTGTGTTATTCGTCCTTTCGCTACATCCTACTACTTCCGCCGCCCAGCAGCGGTGCGGTTCTTCGTACATACTCAGATGTCCCTCTGTAATTACGCCCTTCTATCACCCTCTTCAGTTAATACACTGTCGCTAATTCTTCGAAAACGAAGAATTACCTCCATCTTGCAGCAGCATTTTCACAGCCAGCGGGTCTGTTGTGACCACCAGCTCACGGATCGCTGCAGCGAGCACGAGAGCCTTACCCGCCCGCGCAGCTCACCTCTCCGGCTGGACCCACAGGCTTCGCCCACGGCGCTCCGCCCCGGCCCCTGCACCCAGCACCCAGCAACCACACTCAGCGTACCTCGTTCGTAGCACAGCACCCAGTCACATTACGAGCCGACTCGCCCTAGGCGCCAAGATATGATACTGCGACATTTGTTCATTCGGAGATTTCGGACTTTCGGAATGTTTTGGATACAGTTCGGTAGCGGTAACAAAAATCTTTGTATGGTCATCAGCCATAATTCAGATTCTTCTATTTCTCAGATTCTTGCTGTGGGCTTTAAGTCAAAGGTTACCTCGTTATTCTCGCAATTTACGGACTCAGACGCCCGGACCGCGACGTCACACTGCCCAGGGTTCATTTGGACACGGGTCAGACAACATAATATACCTTGAAAGACCCGTGGCATGAAACAAACTTTGACAATACTCACCCCCTATCGCCAGAGGGGCGAACATAAACAGTATGGAATGTTGCGTGTAGTACAGCAATTACAAACTGTCACCAAACAAGAGGTGATTTTTGTTCACCAAGGCAAACATAGACTACTAGTGCTTACAGAGAACACCCCCTTTGCACCGTGATCTGACAGTAATTCGACAATATCTTGGTATCCCTTCACCGACGCAATCTGGAAAGAGGTTCTGCCTTTCTTGTCCTCTGCCTCCACATTCGCGCCATGCTCAAGGAGCACGCGCATGAGGTCGACATTTCCGTCTATCGCCGCGAGGAGCAACGGGGTTGAGATATCATTGGTCCGCGCGTTTATGTCTGCACCATGCTCGAGGAGCGTGCGCACAATCCCGATATTCCCATATTGCGCCGCGATAAGCAAAGCGGTCGAACAGTCATTGGTCCGTGCGTTTACGTCTGCACCATGCCCGAGCAGCATGCGAACGAGTTCAAAACTCCCATTTCTTGTTGCTCCGTGCAATGGGGTCATCCCTCTCTCGTCCTCCACATCCGCATTCACGCCGTGCTCAATCAGCATCTGTACAACTTCGACGCTTCCACTTTCAGCCGCCATGAGCAGCGGGGTCGTGCCATCTTTGGTCCGTGCGTTTACGTCTGCACTGTGCTCGAGCAGCATGCGCATGAGTTCGACATTCCCATTTCTCGTCGCTTCGTGTAATGAGGTTCTCCCTTCCGGGTCCTCCGCACCGACGTTTGCGCCATGCTCGAGCAGCATCCGTACAACCTCGACGCTTCCATTTTCAACCGCCATGAGTAACGGGGTCGAGCCATCTTTGGTCCGTGCGTTTACGTCTGCACTATGCTCGAGCAGCATGCGCATGAGTTCGACATTCCCATTTCTCGTCGCTTCGTGTAATGGGGTTCTCCCTTCCGAGTCCTTCGCACAGACGTTCGCGCCATGCTCGAGCAGCACACGTACGTCCTCGGCGCTTCCCTCTGCCGCCATTATGTGCAACGGGGTCGAGCGGTCATTGAACCGTGTGTTTATGTCTGCACCATGCTCGAGCAGCACGCGTACGAGATCGACCCTCCGGTTTGGGTTTACTTTCGCTCCGTGCAATGGAGTTCTCCCTCTTTCATCCTCCGCACAGACATTTGCGCCATGCTTGATCAGCATCTGTACGACCTCGACGCTTCCCTTCTCA
>WTXE01000226.1:0-43006 GCA_022496225.1 Russula aff. rugulosa BPL654 | reverse complement strand
GCCGAAACATAACGGGAGCAGTGTTTTACTCCGTCGAATTGGTGCTTAATGGTATTGGCGAATGGACCACAGTCCAACGATTCGTAGGGTTCGGGTTCACCAAGTGTTCTATTCGACTCGTGGTTCCATGGAAGCATCACATTGAACATGCGAACGAAAGACCCTTCATGTAAGTAGCCAACATCACCGATCGAGACCTTGTCATAGATTCTTTGGGAGGGTTTTGGATTCCACAACGCAAGCCCCTGAGACAGGGTTGTCATTTGATCCTGGTAAACCTTGGAGACTGGGGGTAGATCTACTGACATGGGGGAGGAAGCTGAGTCTGTCTGCTACTGATTGCGCGGTAACGCTCGTGGCTGCGTGGCGACCACGTTCAAGTTCGCAGGCGTCGGGCACCCCCCATCGCCGGGCCATGTGATCGCGAATCCGCCGAATCGTGATTGATTAATTGATTGTTGACTGTGCACAGATTTCCATAGGCTGAATCTGACTATTCAGACTGAAACAGAAGAGCCAGCGGCACATCTTCACTCTTCAGTCAAAAAATACTCAGAGTTATTTCAAGTAAGCGACTAAGTTAAGCGCTTATCGACACCGTGACATGACGGACACGTGCGTCCGTGACCCAACGAGTCACGCTTCTCTAACAGGCAGCAGCATGAGACGGTAGGCTTGCCGAGTAAATCCGCAATCTTATCAGGAAAATCCAAAATGTCTTGGAGGCTCTGGATGTCGACTTCGCAGCGATGCTTGGTATGTGCTTGTATGATGTTTCGCCCTTGTCATTTAATGCATGTTTATCTGCGCCACGTTCGAGTTCCGACGTGTCCATAGCGCTGACAGATACAATGGGGTACAACTACTATTCTGCCTTGCGTTCACGTTTGCACTGTGATTGATCAGCACGCGCGACTCGGATTCGAGATGCACAAGTCGTGATGCAGCATGCAGCGGGGTCCAACCCCACTTATCACATGAATCCACCTGTGCGCCCCGCTCAAAGAGCTGGCGCACAATATGGACGTTTCCCTTAGCTGCTGCTAGATTTAATGGAGTCTGGCTTCATTCTGATGGTGACATCTGCTCCCGTTAGAGCAATGATTTCAAGCCGTCCATGTTTCCCTCTTTCGCGGCAACATGCAAAGACGACTTTACCTCGTCTTTTTCATCGTCATCAGCGCCATACTGAGCCGCGTCGAATGTAGTTGACCATACCTTGTTTTGAATATTTGCATCTACTTTGTTCCCGGCAATTAACTTTGTAATATCCCCGTTGACATTCTCCGACGCCAAATTCGCTGCAGTTTGATTGGCCTTATCGAGCACGTTGACATCGCACCAGCGGGGGCGGGTGGTGCAGAAGGTGCAGTGAGTCGCGCATGATCAGCTTGTGGACTGTTGTAAGCAGTCCGGTGAAAGACTCTGAAGATCAGCGAATCTCGGGCGTTGCGATTTGGAGGAAGAGAATGAATCGAAAGTCCTTTCACGAAACACATAGGAGAGATTAAGTACTAGGAACGATCCCAGGTAGCATACCCCTCGCGCTTTCATGGAACAGGGCCCGACGGGACTTTGTACCTCCGAGTCGCACATGTGGTAGCGCAGTCTTGAATCGGGTGTCACTATCCGTGAGATGAATTAAACCTGCGAAACGACCAGGTCAGACTTTATGACCATGAAGACAGGGCAGTGAGGGCACTGCCATTACCTGCCAAGAGCCCATCGCCTGCTCAGTTAGATATGATGGGGTGCGTTTGAACGAGTACCTTCACTGAGGCTCAGACTCGCTTTCATCCCGTCTCCACCGTGACTGGCCGCAGTGGCCGGGCAACGTTCCCGGAAATGACGTCCGACGCACGATACCCTAAGGTGGCTGGTCCACATTGAACAATTAGTTACTGCTTCATAAACACGGCACATAACAGAATGGCATATAATCCTCCGGTGCTGAGTATTAGTTTGCACCAGTGGAGTCTCACTCTCAATCCCAGCGTTGACATGGACTGTTCCGAGCACGTGTTTTAGTGCCTCCTTTTCCCGAGGTTTTTCCCCGAGGGGCTTGGTCGGGTTGACGAGTCGGGTACATGGAGTACAGACTAGTGTATCCATTCTTGAACAGAGATTCATGAGTCCGAGCGAAATCAGCGAATCTATGTGGAAGCGGGAAAACTTGGACTCGGACCTGATATACATGGTCAGCGTGCAAGAATCGTACGGGTTCTACTTATATTATTGCGTCTGTTAGCGGAGGGGTTTCAGGAAGTAGTTTCCGCACTGTTGGGGGTTTATGGGATAGCGAGGGATGACGCAGGGAATCGGTCCAAGGCAACAGAGGTGGAGGGACGTTTTTGCGCTACTGCACTGTCGGAGCAATTTCCGATGGGAAATCATGGGAAATTGCTGCGGTAGTACGGTAACCGCCGCTTCGACTTGAAGTTCAATCCCCTGGACGCCGCCAGCCTCTGCACGGTGGGAGATGTTCAAGTTCCAACCCTCACGCCCAACACACCAACAGGTCTTTTTAACCACTGGCAACAGGGCAGGGGGCACAATATGACATCACTGGCGTCCTCGTTATTCCAAAGCAATGACACAACAACTGCGCACGAAGTCGCTCAAACGCAACGGTGGCTCGGAATTGGCCACGACACCACTTCCTGAACCCCATGCCAGTGGTGTCACACCAGCATACGCAATGCCTGGATTGTGAAGGGGTATCTATGCCCTTGCGACACCGCCATGACGATAGCCCGTTTTTGCCATCTAGGGCCCCCCTTCTCGAATCCTGTGGAAGGAGTTCTCCGACCCGCTTCACTTCCCCTTTGCAGAGCCAGCTTCTAACAGCTTCAGGTATGCGGTCAGACGTTGTTCCTATTATTACTACTCTACCACCGTCTCTAGATCCAGAATTCTCATTGTGGGGAAAGCACGGGTTATCTGCTCCTGTACATAGTGTCACAGACCAGACGCACAGACTCATTTCTTATCGGGGTAAAACTCTGACAAGTCCTCACTCATCAATGCTATCTTGTGTCGGTGCGTGTTCAGTCATCATTCGTTCCTACCTTGCTAATTTGCATGTGCCTCGCAAATTTTAAGGGAGCACCAGTAGCAGTTTCCAGAGAACTGCAGTTTCGTCCATGCGCCGACCGTTACCCCATAGTTCATGAGTGTTCTGGATTTGGACCCTGAGATAGGAGGTGAGCGCTCCCAACAGATCCCTTACAGTACTATTGAACTAGCAGATGGCCATTGATAACCTTGTCGTTGCCTTCACGTGGTTCGCATCATTGGTAGAAACAAGGCAACTCTCGATACCTCGAATCTAGCTACCGTGCTCACAATTCGAATGGCCCTGTACCTCTCTCTTTGGTAGGAATCCAGGGGATGTGCCAGTAGAGATCGTTTCTTCCGTTCGTAAGTGTTGCAAGGAAAACGTTGTCCGACGTCGTATGTTTTCAGTTGAATACCTGTTGGCGATCTCGTAGACATAGTTACGATCTGCCAGATTTGTTGTTCACAATGTCCATCTCCAAGCTTGTTTTTTTAGCTAAAGTGGCGACCTAGAGACTTGAGTCTCGTGGATGAGCACCGAGAGTAACTTAGCTGGACTCGCGGTAATCAACGCGCACAATATAACCTTATCATTGATCACCAAGTACTTGGTGACCTGGGACTCGGAGCCGAGATAAATATCACATACACGCCAGTGTTTCCAGTCATATTGTAAATCAGTAGTGGCAAAAAAATAAGCGTTGCGGTTACGCGATTCGAATCCCATGAAAGAAAAATACGCGACAGAGTCAGCCTACTACATTACAGCCACATTCATATCGATAGGCCGGAAAAAAATAATTACACACATAGGCGGAGCCAAAAGTTCAACTCCTACGGTGCTCGCCATGACCTCGTGACAGGTCTATTACCGTAAAAGGGCTCAAATTTGGGAACTTCAACCTGATTTTCTATGATTTTTCTATGGCCTCAAAAACACTTACAATTAGTTTATATGATGTGTGGGCACATGGGGTGTGCTTTGCTAAGCTCCCCTATTTATTTGAAAATTCCAACCTTGTCCGACCCTCAGAAAAAGTGAACGACCGTGGGTATTATATCCGCATATGGTAATTATGTTCAAATGCGGTAATTTGTGGCACAAAAAGTATATCATGCAGCCACGCTCTATCCACTAATATAATGTATTCTAGTCTACATAGCACACATATTTGGGCTCTACAACATTGAACAAGAGGGAAAGCATGGCAGCAACAAGTGCCCCGTGCCCGCAAGCACGCCAAATTGCACACACCACCTCCTGCCAAACTGAGTGTGAGTTCTTCAAATAATGGGGAGTGCGACGCAGACGAAGTGTGTTGTTGATTCGTCGAGCGTGGTCACGACACGTGGGTGTGCGACCTAGGAACGCATCACGTTGAATCCTTGTAGCTCTCCTCCGAAAGCATGTCAAGTTCTGCAATAGCGTGAGTGAATTGTATGTTGAAGCGTTTTGAGCCGCATTCCAGATATAACTGCATGGAATATGACTTGTTTCAGTACGCAAATCCATCAATGACTAGAAGGCGGGACCGCCGGGACACGCAACTTGTATTCGAAATCGCCAATTGCAAAGACGGATGCTGCGTCATCCTCCGAGAGGCATGACTCGTTCGCGGCATTGTTGCAAGGGAGCAGATGGCCATGACAGGTACGCGCGGTCAACGTCGAAAAGTGGTCGTCTGATTATTTCGTGCATTGAACTGACAACATAACAAGGGATTTGATAGAAAACCACACGCACCAACTGGCCCAGGCGTCGAGTCCAGCTGTGCCAAAGACAGCGTCGAGATGCGTCTTGAGACACGCGTTCGCTTTGAGGTGGTCCTTCCACGCCGGCACGACCTGGAAAGCTTGGCGCATGGCGGCTGCGGCGGGGCACGGGTATGCTGGGACGAGAGAGTCAATCTGGGTGGTGAGGTATGGTTATTAGTGGTAGTGAATTCAACAGGGTTGACGGCGCGAATGTGGACGCACGGATGCAGGTTGGGTGTATACGGGCCAGGGTAAACCGGCAACAAATGGGTCCATGGCGGCGAGCATGGTGCCTGCTACTTGCATCGTGCGTCGGTTGATGTGCGCACCCATATCTCGTTGGGATCTACAGTGCGGAGAAAACCCAATTGGCCATGGTACCCATTCACATCTACGATCTGGGCCGGATCGTGTGATGTTGTGCAGCTCACTCCCGGTGGACTCATCGATGCCTCGCAAACGGAAAGGTGGGTGCATCCGTACGCCCTCGCGTTTGCCGTGCGCTAGATGGTTCCAACAGGATCTATGGGAACTCGACATGCACGATCGGGATCTCATAATAGAATACAGAGAAGTTGAGGGCAAGTCCAAGACGGATAGGTGTGTTGGAGGCGCAGCACGAAAAGCCTGTGCATCTGGAGGCGGTTTTTCGACCGTTCGGTGGCATCGTGAGGTTTTGTTCACTCAAAGTTGCTGGAGCGCAAGCGAAACATCCCTCACGAAAATGAACGGCGTGGGAATATATTACCCAACTGGGACAAGTAAATTCAGGCTACGTAAATCGCATTCTTTTGGCATGTTTCTTATCAAAAAAAAATCCACTAAGCTTTTTGGGCCAGTTTACGGCCCACACAGCACTTGCGAGGAAGTGGTGTCGGGCACTATACCTCGGGCCGTAGAAGTAGTCATGGGTACCTGACAAGTGTCATTTTTACATAATACATATACTTAGAGCGACTTTATTGAGAAAGAAAAGTGATCGGACTGAGATTCGAACCCAGGCCCCCACTGCCGCCAGATATATGCCAGGTGCCCTAACCACTGAGCTATCTAGCCTTGGGTCCGACTGATTGGAATTGCACTTCATATTCTGATGCCTCAAGCTGGGTTCCAAGACCATGTGACAGATTACACGTGGCTGAATAAACACATGACTACTTCCACGGCCCGAGGTAGGAGTTAGAAATTTTGGTTCCGCCTATGTGTGTAATTATTTTTTCTGGCCTATCGATATGAATGTGGCTGTAATTACCGAGTTTATCGGATCGATGAGAGACGAGATAGGCGGTGCAGCGAGGCTGGGTCAAAATATTGCTTGAATTGAAGGTCGGTAGGCTCGAGAGGTCGGACGGGGGTTGGGAAATGCGGTGCGAGAACTTGCAAATATTGATTGTTTTTTTTTGTACTGCACGGCTGAACCACTTGTATTATATTGCCACATCAATCAATGGTTTATCAGATGAATCAACCCTCATATACTTATCCTCGGGTATATAATCGGGACTTCTGATCGTCATTCGTATTCTTCCATATGCAAACTTTCAAACTTTTCGTTCTCCCAATCCACCGCTTCCGTGCTTGCGACTCAGACTTGTCTCGCTTTCTAGGATCTCCGAAGCCATTTGATCATTTAAACCTGCTGTGAACAAACACAGGTGCAAGTACTTGGGAGTCCAGATAACGTCACATATTTTATAAATCAATAGTAACAAATGCGAATGTTCCCGCGCTATGGAAACCCATGAAAGAATACACGATAGAGTCAACCACTGGTCAACTTACACCACCACCGGGTTTACGAAGGTGAAACAATGAAAAGACCAGCCAATGCCAGTCCCAGTCCACTTAAATCAGAAGTGCTGCAACTCCGGCGAGAATCGTGCCGAAAATAGCGGCACCGATGACGCCCTCCCTCACGTCCACCGCGCCACTTGACTTTCCATTACCATTGCTACTGCTCGAGTTTGTCACCGCATTCGAGCCATTACGCGGGCCGGACCAGGGCAACGTCTTGTTCTCCTGGGTGAGGTTGACCGGAGCTGGTGCGACCGCTGCGGTAAAGCTTGTGTCCATTCCAGGTCCAACAAAGACAGGTCCGCCACCGGCTCCGACGCCGGACGTGTTTGGGGCGGTGAAGGGTACGTAGAGCCCCGGGTTGAGCGGGCCGGGTATCGTACCAGTAAGG
The DNA here is from genome assembly GCA_022496225.1 of Russula aff. rugulosa BPL654. Lineage (NCBI taxonomy): Eukaryota > Fungi > Basidiomycota > Agaricomycetes > Russulales > Russulaceae > Russula > Russula aff. rugulosa BPL654. The sequence continues at coordinate 36,009 of WTXE01000226.1, read as the reverse complement.
TTCGTGAAGACATCGGAACTGGAAACGTTCACATTTGTATATCCTGTAGTTGCAGCAACGAAGGAGAAGACGTTCGAAAGGGTCCTGTGGAACGTAGGGAGATTTTATAAGTCGAGCGTGCGAGTGTAAAGGGAGACTGCGTGAGACGTACTGGTTAGTATCGCCACGACCGAGCGAACCAAGGCCCCAGTTTGCTTCGACGGTGGAGAGCAGGGAGTAATGCGTGTAGTAGGTTGAATCAGTGGTACCTCGTGCACTTTCAGGGACGGCGCCACCAAGCAGCAACGCCAAGACATTGTTGTTTTCGGTATAAGACTCATTCTCGTCGAATGTGAGTACGACGAGCGTGCCATTGTCGTTGAAGTTCGGGTTGCTTAGTAGTGGAACAAGCCAGTACTGGAGCCACGAGGCTGCATAGTCAACCGAGGTATCGTGGCCGTCGTCGACCATGTTGGGAGTTACGAACATCCACTGCGGTAGAGCAGAAGCATTCACATCAGCAGCAAAGTCGTTAAAGTTACGGTGCCTCGCAAGACGCGAGGGCACTGAAGCAACCGAGTCGTAAATAATCGTGGGGTTGTGCTTGCGCACATAATAGACATAGTCGGGCGCCGAGGTGTTGACGTAGTTTTTGGAGGAGAAGCTGCAAGAAGGGTTAGACAGGATAAATGGAAGGGGCCCAGACTCACTTGTAACCCTCGTATCCATCAAAGGGGATGTTTTCCTGGTAAGATGCCCAGGAGATGTTTTTCGCCTCCAAGAGGTCTACGACAGTGGAGATACTAGTGAAGGGTTAGAATGCAAAGTGTGTTACGAGAGCCGTTGTGACACACTTTGGTGGGATGTTGTATAGATTATCATCTCCCATTCCCCAAAAATCCCCGCCGACGGACGCAACGTAGTTGGGCTCGGAGGGGTGAGTTACCGCAAAATACTGGTCAAGACGAATCCCCTGCGTAGCGAGGGTATTGAAGATGGCCTGAAATGGTGAACAGTTAAGATGGGGTAAATGGAAGAAATGAGATACGATGGTCACTCACCGTCGAGTTTGCAGATGAGAAGTCCGTATTTTCAAGCCAGATCTAGTGTGGTCAAATGAGAAAGGCTAATCTATGCGTCGTTAAAGGCGAGACACACATTAATGATGCGGTTGAAGGCCTTTCCAGACACGACCTGCGCCTTCGGTAGACTGCCGTTGGTTGACCCAACATAGTTGGACGACACCACTAGAGGGCCCGATGATTCCGGGACAAACGACGGTACCTAACGTGGGAAAAAAGGTAACGTAATTTCCCAATTAGGGACCGGATTAGGATATGGAGAAAAAACTCACTTGCACGGCCAACACAACCGGAAGAAGGATCAGAGAGGAGAACGCAATCATGGGGAGGGGCTTGGCGGTGCGCCAGGACTTTCGCTACCGAGCTTTATATGTGCGTTTAATATATGCAATCCTTAGCCCATGTGCGCGAATCAGGGAATTACCGGAAGTAGTTTGTCAAATTTGGTTTAGCCAATCAAACCCCCACTTTCACGCACGCGTCTCGTTGCCATGTGCTTGTATCGCTCCATATTATCGGCATGCGCATATTTTTGTCCACCACTCAGGCCTCAGGGCCGGATCAAGTTTGAACCCTAGGACGCTGTTACTATTTCACCTGGCATAGTCTATATAGAATCATCGCCTTTTTGCCAATTACAGCCCTCCTGCTCAGCCTTACTTGCCCCTTGGTTTCGTGATGGCGAGCACGAAGCCCCTCAGGTTGTTATTTGGACCCCATTGGCGGATCGTCACAGCTATTGCGACCACTGTCATTATTCTTGCTCTGGCCCTCGGTCTTGGTTTGGGCCTCGGGCTTAAGCACCACCGCCACCATAACGCCTCACAAGCTTCCCAGTCAACTCAATCACTGCCATTTCTCACCCCGCAGACATCCAACAATTTCACCGTAGGCTCCATCGTTGACCAGTCGCCTCAGGACCGCAAGTACAACTTCACCATCTCGCTTGCTAACGGGGCACCAGATGGAGTAAATAAGACGATGTTAGTTGTAAATGGTACGTCTTTATGCCCTTGCCGTCACTGCAGCAGCGCCATTTGGTGCTGGTATGACGTGCCACGTCCCTTCTGGCTTCTTTGTGTTCCCGGTAGTCGTCCGAGGAGGCAATTCGGTGTCCTTCATTGTTTTGGGTCTATTGAAAGGCCTTGAGGCCGCTCCTCGGTGTTTGTGCGCATGCGCCCGTCATGGGGGCGAATCGAGGCCGTTGCTCCACGGCGTTTCTTCCGGGCGGGAATCATCCTCTTTCCTGTAACTCGCCATTCCTGGATATCACTAATGCTGAACATCAACTCTTAGGCATGTACCCCGGTCCGACCCTAGAGGTTAATCAAGGAGACCGGCTTATCGTCAAGGTCCAGAATAACCTCCCGAACGCCACAAGTATACATTGGCACGGACTCGTGAGAGAAACAACTTCACTTGAGAGCTTCTCCATACTGACAAATTGGTTTGAGTTTCAAAATGGCACAAATTGGTATGATGGCACGTCAGGAGTGACAGAGTGTGGTATCCCTCCAGGCCAATCTTTGACCTACAAGTACATTAACTATCATGGCCATATGGGCGGTTACTCACGAGTCCTCCAGCTTCACTCTCGGTGAATTTTCCGGAACTACTTGGTATCAGTGCGTCTTTAAAGTCTATTATGATGCGAACGACTGGCGCCTATCATTTATTTTAGCGCCCGTATGTTTCTGGTCCCCCTTGCACGTGACCCCTCTAACATTCCGTGTTAGATTGTAAGCCCTCCACCGTGAATAGTTTCGCTTCCGCTTGAAGATCCCCCGAATACCACGTAGACTCGACACAGTATACTGATGGTGTGTCCGGAGCGCTGGTAGTTCACCCTACCCAAAACACTTCAGGTCTCCCGACATATGACGGGAGATTGTAATCCAGGTATGCGAACCTTGGGCTCGAGCCCGACCGTCTTTGCCTGACGAGCACTCAGATGGCAGATCTTTACCACGACCAGAGTCAGGTTCTTCTGGCAGATTATCTCTCGGTGCGAGGACACTCCCTTCTCCTGTTTAAGAACTGCAACTTTGCACAGCCCGAGGGTATCGAAGGTCAACAAGGGAATGAGCCTGTACCGGATGGTGGCGTACGTGCGCCTTCTTTATGTCTCTATAATCTTGACGGCTTGTAGACCATCAATGGCTTGGGTCAATACTCTTTTGCCGGCACGGGCGGGTCATACTTTGATGTGAGAACCATTCGATTCTACACGACGCCTTTCAAACTGAAGGGACAAATCCAAAGTATACCGTAGAACGCAACAAAACTTATCGCATCCGACTCATCAATTCGGGGTCATTTCCGACAATCCGTTTCTCGGTTGATAACCATCCCCTGACACTCATCGAAGCCGACGGCACGCTTCTCGCACCGACTCAGGTTTCTGGTATTGTTGTTGCAGTTGCACAGCGCTATTCTGTGCTACTGACTGCCAACCAGACGAGCGTTGAGAACGGGACATTCTGGATACGCGCCACGCTCCAAACCGACATGTTCCTCTATCAACTGGAGGGGCAGAACGTCGACATCCGAGGCGTAATCCGGTGTGGTCACCCGCCGTTTTAGTGCAGTATGAAGCAAGCATTACTCACATGTGGCTTTAGGTACTCAGACGGCGCGAAATCGGGAGTCCCTGGAGATCCTGCCTCAGCTGATCCTGGCCCAGGCATATCTGGTTTGATAGATGTAAATGGGACGTCTTCGCTCACGCCACTGGAGCCCAGCCCAGCGCCAAACGCGACGCGCGCAACGTCTGTGACCGTCTCGTTTCAGTCCACGCTGATGGCCAGTTCTTGGATTCATGAACACATCGAGTTTTGAACCTTTGAGTGGGATATCGACATTGTTGGAGGTGCACCAGAACCCGACGGGATTTGTTCCAGACGGCGTGGGCATTGGTGCAGGAGACCAGCTACTTGTACGGCGGACTCGATACAGGTGCTTGACTTACAGGTGGTAGGTGGCGTTTACTTGTCCACGTGACCGCGATTTCTCTGACTCGTGCTCAAAAGACAATCTTGACGACGGAGACCACCCATTCCACCTGCACGGACATCGTCCCTGGATGTACGTACAGTATATACTTACAATCGTATCCGGCCATTATTCCGATTTCTGATATTCTATTAAAACCAGAATGGGCTCAGGAGCAGGACGGTATAGCGGGCAAGAGCTGAACGCGACGTCACCCCTCCGACGCGACACGGTCCTCATTCCAGCCTACAGCTGGACGGTTTTGCGCTTCGTTACAGATAATCGTGAGCGTCCATCATTTACTTGGAATTATGTGATGTGATCGGCTCATTCATACGCTCACCTCTAACTGAAAGCGGGAGTATGGGCGTTCCACTGTCACATCGCGTGGCATATGGCGGCCGGGCTGTTGATGCAGATTAGCAGCCAACCTTCGGTGCTTTCTGAGCTGACAGTGCCGGAGGATATCGTGACGTATTGTCAGCGGTGATAGCTGGGTGGTTTCTTGGCCTTTGGTCACTAGACGCGTAATAGGGTATCTATGCGGGTGGGTGGGTTGAAACTGAAAGTAGAAGTACAATGGCTCATGTATAATGAGGTGTCTGGTCAAAGATAACGCTTGGGACGTCTTGTGGCCCACCCTATACAGTAGGCTGTGTACTATTCTGTACAACGTTGTGTCGAACAGACAATGTCAGGGTTAGCGTTGCCGCAGTCTGGTCTGGTCCGTTCTGAGCTGCCGCAACTCTCCCACTGCCGGGCCGATGCGCTTGACTTTCGAGCTTGGAAACGGGTAAGGAGCTGGTACCATGTGTTAAAGGTCGAATTTGGGTGCACGCGATCATAGTGAGCGTGAGACCAGGCACTTCAGTTCATCCAAGTTCTTGAGCTTCAAAGTGTGAACAATCTTGTCGTATTCGGCACTATGGGCCATAATGGCAGGTCTTGAGGTGATTGCGAATGGCTGTAGTAACACCGTCCACGTTCTTGTAAGGGTGCCATTCACTGCATGTAATGTTAGAAAGAAGGCGTAAAACAAATACAGTATTACAACTCACGAGCACAACTTGAAACTAATGTATTTGCTCTTAGGGCGCCGAGTCAACAGCTGATCTTAATCGGGAGCTGGGCGTTCGACTGGAGAGTTTTGAGATCGGCAGAAATACCACACATCAGTTGCGGCAGCAGAATGTTCTGTCACAGCACATTCTGCTGCCGCAACAGAACTTCTGTGGTGCGTCGTTTATGTGTCGGGCGCTGAAAGGAGGCCGAGACTGAATGAGATGCAGCGCTTGACGGTCGTGTGGTGAGTGGTTTTCAACGGTCGTCGGAGGGCCAACACCGCTGTAGTTGGCACCGTTTCGAGACTGCATATTTTTTTGGCTGATGACGATTTACGTTTTCCGCCTCTTCGACATGTGCCCCCTTCTCTTCTCAGCAAACACGCTTCTACTTCTACGCTCTCACCCTCACCTCAGACCCTCACTACAGTCACACCCTCTCGACAACTAGCACCATGCCCGCACCTTCAGATTTCGGCGACGGTTCGACCGTCATCGAAAGCGCAACACCGACACAGTCGCGGCAAAAAGGGGTCGAGACGTTCTCGCCAGCGAAGCCCTCGGGCCACTACCGTGACCTCACCACGTTCGCCAAGACGACTGACTACTTTTCCGAAGAGCGGCCCTTCGTTGTGGTCGTCGGGAAGGATGGTGTCATCGGTCATCGGTGCGTTACGACAGCTCGACGAGCATCTGCGTAATGTATGCATGAACTTTTTTTTTTTACCTTGCCCCTCACTTTCACGCTCGTCTTTCGCTGAAAACTAATTCATTGTGTGTGTGTATTGGTTTGCAGACTGGACATAACCATAACAAGATCATTTCTGACAAGGTGTGTGATTGTGACTGTGATTTAGCGAGGGAGGGTCCATCGCTGTCATGGCTGCTCTGGTGTTCTGGTGTATCATCATGATCCGGCCAACTTGGTTTTGTGCGCGTGTCTTTAAAACTCCACGGACTGGATAGGCAAGGAGATCGCCCCCGGGCGGCAGTTAATAATTGAAAAGTAATGCCCATCGACGTTTCCCGCTACGCTGGCGTCTTCTTTCCGGTCCCTCCATCCCTCCATCGGCGTTCAAAGACTCGATCACTGTCACTCGTCATATACACCTTCTGTTCGGCATGCGATGTAAGTCTATGCTCTGAAGACACCTCCACCACCTTCGTCTACAAGTCCCGCAGAGCATGCTCCTCTTGCTGCTTCAACAGAAAAGCTCAAGTTGTATCCTTCACCTGAGTCGGACTGCGACTGCATAATTGGGCACCACCGTTTCCATGTCGTTGGTGGGCGTGGCGTCGACGGGACCGATCTGGGTGGTCTGATGGCCTTTGAGTAAGCGATTTCACATGTTGAACCGCATGCGCTCCTCGTTCACACACGACGTTTAGCTCTTACAATGTCTCATTTCAAAAATGTGGAACCAAGTCCAAGCGGAAGGTTGGGTCATGCCGCTTGAGCACGTTGTTGTCCGGGAACCTTGCGTAAAAGTCTACTAATATTGAATGCAAAAAACACAGATGGCTTCCCCACGTTCGACAATTGGAATAATGTTGTCTCCGGTTGTACGTGACTGCCAACCAAATGCGTGCTCGAGCTGCTCGCCGAGAGTAGCAACCTCATCTCCGTTTTTTTCCAGGATATCTTCATCGAGAGTGAAAGTGAGAAAAGCGCCATATTTTGCTGATTTCTTTCGGAGAAGTTTCGGGAGGTAGGTATGGCGTGTTTGACATTGTCAAATATTTCAGCCAAGATAAGGGAAAGAGAGCCTGAGGGAATAAACGAGAGAGCAAGCGAGTGGGGGAAGACTGGGAAGTTGACAGAGTTGTTGTGGACAGCCGTTCCACAGATGCGAGTGTCAAGTGAAGAGATCGAGATTCACACGAGAGAACGGGAAAAGAGGGAGACACTAAATTCGACTAAGATGTACTGTAGTGGCTGCCCTCCCTCGACGAGCAAGGGGGGCGTATATACAGGTCCATGTTTGTCTCTACTTCACGAATCATGGCTGTGTTGGCGAGAATAGAGATTGGTATCAATGGTATGCGGATGCTAATAATGCTGTGCAGAATGGTGCAAAAATGTTTGAATGTCAGGGATGTGAGAAGAAAAAGGTTAGAAACCACGAAACGACGCTAAAACTTCATATTGTGGACATAGTGCCACCCCTTGTGGCTAATGAGTGGCCAAGAGGTCAAAAATGGGGCGAAGTTAGGGAGAGGCGCATGGGTAGGAAGCTGTGAGGGCAAGCTGTACTGTACTGTCTTGTGTCGGAGGGTTGATGGGTGGGACGGGCAGTGATCTAGTGATCGATCTCGTGATCGTGAAGGGAAGACAAATGCGATCGCAGTTGTGTTCCGAGAGGCTCCGACGCTGCAGTCCATTGCTAACAGGTAATTAACAAGTTATTACAGTAACAGGCTATTAATAACTGAGTTAGTAACCCATGGATTTCTACTAACCGACATGATCGTGCAGTGTGACGAAGAGGAAAAATGGCGCCACCATAGGGACTGCCAGGGGCGCGAGGGTTGGCGAGCGACAAAACCGTCGGGTAACGCGGACATGAATGGCTGGCTGTTGCCTGCCGGACTGAGACGCTTGAAAAGATGAATCAAAGTGGACCAAAGCTTTAGCTGACCCGGCCCCTCACCAGGAGCCCCTGCACCTGATTCCAACATATAGAATCCTCGCCCGTCACCGTTTGCCAATTACTGCAGCCCTCCCGGTTCAACCTTACTTGCCTCTTGGTTTCGCGATGGCAAGCACGAAGCCCCTCAGGTTGTCATTTGGACCCCTTCCGCGGATCGTCATGGCTATTGCGACCACTGTCGTTATTCTTGCTCTGACCCTCGGTCTTGGTTTGGGGCTTAAGCGCCACCGCCAAAATGCCTCAGCACAAGCTTCGAATTCCCTGCCGGCAACTCAATCACTGCCATTTCTCGCCCCGCAGACATCCAACAATTTCACCGTAGGCTCCATCGTTGGCCAGTCGCCCCAGGACCGCAAGTACGACTTCACCATCTCGCTTGCTAACGGGGCACCAGATGGAGTAAACAAGACAATGTTAGTTGTAAATGGTACGTCTTTATGTCCTTGCCGTCGGCAGGCAATTCGGTGCCCCTCCATTGTTTGGGGCAAGTCAGTAGTCCATTAAAAGCCTAGAGGCCGCTCCTCGGTGATCGTGCGCTTGCGCCCGTCATGGGGAGAGATCGAGGCCGTTACTCCACGGCGATTCATCCGGGCCGGCAACATCCTTCTTCATGCACTCGCCATTTCTGGATATCATCAATGCTGAACATCAACTTTAGGCATGTATCCCGGTCCGACCATAGAGGTTAATCAAGGAGACCGGCTTATCGTCAAGGTCCAGAATAACCTCCCGAATGCCACAAGTATACATTGGCACGGACTCGTGAGAGGAACAACTTCACTTGAGAGCCTCTCCATACTGACAAATGGTTTGAGTTTCAAAATGGCACAAATTGGTATGACGGCACGTCAGGAATTACAGAGTGCGGTATTCCTCCAGGCCAGTCTTTGACCTACAAGTACATTAACTATCATGGCTATATGGGCGGTTACTCACGGGTCCTCCAGCTTCACTCTCGGTGAATTTTCTGGAACTACTTGGTATCAGTGCGTCTTAAAAATTTATTATGACGCGAACAGGCGCCTATCATTTATTTTAGCGCCCGTAGGTTTGGTCCCCTTTGCACGTGACCCCTCTAACGTTCCGTGTTAGATTGTAAGCCCTCCACCGTGAATAGTTTCGCTTCCACCTGAAGATCCCCCGAACACCACGTAGACTCGACACAGTATACTGATGGTGTGACCGGAGCGCTGGTAGTTCACCCTACCCAAAACACTTCAGGTCTCCCGACATATGACGGTGAGATTGTAATCCAGGCATGCGAACCTTGGGCTCGAGCCCGACCGTCTTTGCCTGACGAGCACTCAGATGGCAGATCTTTACCACGACCAGAGTCAGGTTCTTCTGGCAGATTATCTCTCGGTGCGAGGACACTCCCTTCTCCTGTTTAAGTAACTGCAACTTTGCACAGCCCGGTGGTATCGAAGGTCAACAAAGGAGTGAGCCTGTGCCGGATGGTGGCGTACGTGGACCTTCTTTATGTTTCTATAATCTATTGACAGCTCGTAGACCATCAATGGCTTGGGTCAATACTCTTCTTCCGGCACGGGCGGGTCATACTTTGATGTGAGAACCATTCGATTCTACACGACGGCTTTCAAACTGAAGGGACAAATCCAAAGTATACCGTAGAACGTAACAAAACTTATCGCATCCGAGTCGTCAATTCGGGGTCCTTTCCGGCAATCCGCTTCTCGGTTGATAACCATCCCCTGACACTCATCGAAGCCGATGGCACGCTTCTCGAACCGACCCAGGTTTCTGGTGTTGTTGTTGCAGTTGCACAGCGCTATTCTGTGCTACTGACTGCCAACCAGACGAGCGTTGAGAACGGGACATTCTGGATACGCGCCACGCTCCAAACCGACATGTTTTCCCATCAACTGGAGGGGCAGAACGTCGACATCCGAGGCGTACTCCGGTGTGGTCACCCGTCGTTTTAGTCGCAGTATGAGGCGAGCATTACTCACATGTCGGCTTTAGGTACTCAGGCGGCACGAAATCGGGAGTCCCTGGTGATCCTGCCTCAGCTGATCCTGGCCCAGGCATTTCTGGTTTGATAGATGCAAATGGGACGTCTGCGCTCACGCCATTAGAGCTCAGCCCGGCGCCAAACGCGACGCGCGCAACGTGTGTGACCATCTCGTTTCAGTCCACCGCTGATGGCCAGTTCCTTGGATTCATGAACACTACGAGTTACGAACCTTTGAGTGGGATATCGACATTGTTGGAAGTGCACCAGAACCCGACGATGTTTGTGCCAGATAGCGCGGGCATTGGTGCAGGAAACCAGCTCCTTGTGACGGCGGACTCGATAGAGGTGCTTGACTTACAGGTGGTAAGTGTGCTTTTACTTGTCCACGTGACCCTGTTTTCTCTGACTCGTGCCCAAAGAACAATCTTGACGACCTAGACCACCCGTTCCACCTGCACGGATTTCGTCCTTGGATGTACGTACAATATATACTTACAATCGTATCCGGTCATTATTGCGATTTCTGATATTCTATTAAAACCAGAATGGGCTCAGGAGCAGGACGGTATAACGGGCAAGAGCTGAACGCGACGTCACCCCTCCAACGCGACACGGTCCTCATTCCAGCCTACAGTTGGACGGTTTTGCGCTTCGTTACGGATAATCGTGAGCGTCCATCATTTACTTGGAATTATGTGATGTGATCGGCTCATTCATACACTCACCTCTATCCGAAAGCGGGAGTATGGGCGTTCCACTGTCACATCGCGTGGCATATGGCGGCCGGGCTGCTAATGCAGATTATCAGCCAACCTTCGGCGCTTTCTGAGCTGACAGTCCCGGAGGATATCGTGAAATATTGTCAGCGGTGATAGCTGGGTGGTTTCTTGGCCTTTGGTCACTAGACGTATGAAAGTAGAAGTACAATAGCTCGTGTGTAATGAGGTGTCTGGTCAAAGATAACGCTTGGGACGTCTTGTGGCCCACCCTATGCAGTAGGCTGTGTACTATTCTCTACAAAGTTGTGCCGCCAACAGACAGTGCCAGGGTCCAAATAAGACTATTGAGAGAATGATCGTCGGCTATTGTATCATTACTGTAACAGGGGCCGCAGTGCTGTGCAAACCAGACACTTACTGGTATTGAAGTTACCGTATATCGATCCTCGCTTGCTGTGGCTCAGGACTCTGGACAAAGCACAGTGTTTGGCTGTGCCTGCAGCGCAACCTCTCATCGATTGGACCTGGCTTATAGTTGTAGTTACAAGCACTGACGAACGTCCACTGGCCCATGTAACGAAGCGCGGGCCGTCGAAAGCGAAGACCATGATCCGAGCTAAGGCACAATGGGCGCTGGGCGCAATAAAGGCTATTGGTGCGCACAACAAAACGACGTCAGTCGTCACGGGGACACAGAAATGGTAAGCTGTGCATGAGCATAATCATTCTTACCATACGTACACAGATGGACGTGCGCAGTGATGTGCATAAAATTGGACATTCCGACCACAGCCCAGGCCCATAGCTTTCCCCTCTCCTCGTCTCGTCGTAGTATAAATTCAAACCCCCTTCTCTTCTCAACAAACACGCTTCTACTTCTACGCTCTCACCTCAGACCATCACTCCAGTCACTCCCTCTCGACAACTAGCATCATGCCCGCAGCTTCAGATTTCGGCGATGGTTCGACCGTCATCGAAGGCGCAACACCGAGCCACGCTCACGCGCTCGGTGCTCACGTGCCGCCTGGCGGGAGCCACGGTCGCGGCAAAGGGGTAGAGATGTTCTCGCCAGCGAAGCCCTCGGGCCATAACCGTGACCTCACCACGTTCGCCAAGACGACCGACTACTTTTCCGAAGAGCGGCCCTTCGTCGTGCTCATCGGGAAGGATGGTGTCATCGGCGCGTTACGACAGCTCGACGAGCATCTGCGCAATGTATGCATGAACTTTTTCTTTTACCCCGCCCCTCACTTCTTCACGCTCGTCTTTTGCTGACAACTAATTCTTTGTGTGTGCGTATTGGTTGCAGACTGGATATAATAAGATCATTTCTGATAAGGTGTGTGATTGTGACTGTGATTGTAGCGAGGGGGAGGGTACATCGCTGTCATGGCCGCTCTGGCGTATCATCATGATTGGAAGGGCTAACTTCGTTTTGTGCACGTGTCTTAGAACCCCACGGACTGGATAGGCAAGGAGATCGCCCCTGGGCGGATCGGACTAATCAATCATGGTGGCAAGCCGAAGCTGCTCACAAAACCGGGACGTTACCCAGGTTTCCCATTGCGCAATTGGTGGGCGCGTAGTTATAACGGGACATGTGGATGTAAGCCAGTGGTTTATCTACAGAATGCCCATTGTGGGACCTCAACTAATTTTTTTTGAACGGGCAGTGTCGGATACCGTTATCAACTTCCAGGGTTTGACCGTTGTGCAGGTATCGCAGAACCAAGCGCGGTCGTTTCGGATCCGCAGAACCATATCTTGTGCTGAAGAACTCCGGTTTTGTGTCGTATGGCATCCACGGAAGTTACGACGTGCTCGCGATCGTCGACCAAACTCATCTTCCCAATGCGATTAAGGACCATGTGACAGGCTCGATTCTCGGCCGTAGCCTCGAGGTTCGGATGTCCTCTAACGCCGGCGCTGCGGGTTCGAAGCCAGAGAGCTACGTTGTTGCGTTGTTGTAAGTCTTCTTTTTTGATTTGGTTTGGTTCACCCAGGCTGATGAGGTACGGGATGGACCGTGTTTAGTTTGGACATTCCGGCGAACAATTGCGCGATTTTGCAATCTGGAAATGATCTCGAGCTGCTGCCCGCCGGACAGCACTGTATCACTCATCCGAACGTTACCTTACGTGGCCTCTACACCCTCGGCGAAAATCAATTCGAGATGCCGACGAAGGATATGTGCGTCTTGTTGCCTCCCTGTGTTCTTAATCGTCCTTGCGACTCACGACTTGGGACAAACTAGATTCACTCGTGACCAGGTGCCAGTGAGCTTGAAGCTATACCTCAAGTGGCAACTCGAGGAACCACTCAAGCTCGCGACACATGGATATGAGACACCCTACGATGCCCTTCGGGACAAGACGCAGTCCATTTTGACACAGATTGTTGCTCATCGTACGAAGTCTCGACCTCAAGCTAGATGATAATTTGACATCCTTGTCTAGTTGACTACAGCTCAATGGTCAAGCAGCGCTCTCTGGGCGGCGACGGTATTGAGGAATTGGACTCGTCGGTCTCCTCTTCCCCGTTCCTTGATGCGTTAAGGACAAATGCAATGGACGACTTGCACTCAGCTGCTCTTGAATACGGTATCATCTTAAAGGATCTTGCTGTTATTGATAGGCAGTTCAAGGGTGAGATACTCTGAGATATTGTCTGACAGTTATTTGACAAGTTAACAGGCGAAATTGCGAGCACAATGGACAAGCTCACCAAGCGTGCTTTGCAAGCCCAGGTTGAGGCTGCTGTACGTCTTTACTAAGCCGAATGATCTAAGATATAAAGGCTTACCTTGACCACTCCACAGAATGTCGATCGGGAAAATAGCAACAAGGTCAAGCAGGAAGAGGGTGTCCTCGCAGTCGCCCGCATTAAGGCCCAATCCCGCAACGTACGTGCCCTTCCTCCGCTCCAAAAACCACGCAATTAACAATAACTGACCACAACTTTTGTTTCCCTTTATCTAGGCCGAGTCTGATGCAGAAGCATATTCCGTCATCGCAGCCGCCAAGGCGGCGGCCGAACGCACCCGGATCGAAGCCTCGGCGCGTGCGCACGCGACACGTCTTGCAGCCGAGGCAGAAGCAGAGGCGGTCCGCATCAAGGCAAATGCGGACGGTGACGTCCGGAATCCGTTCGCGCAGGAGATGGCCGGAAGGCGGATGGAGGTCATGCGCGTGTCAGCGTTTGGGAACAAGGCCGTCTTTGTACCCACCGAGGCTATGGGCATCGCGGCCCCGGCCATCTCCGGTATGGCGGCTGGTATTGGAGCCGATTTGAGAAAGTGAATGCGATTACTGTAATGTATGGCCTTTTTTTTTTCTCTTTGAAGTCTGTCTGTCTAGTAAGTCAGTATTTGTTGCCAACCCTTACGCTCTTTTATCGCCTCTCTTCTGTTTTCTGGATATAATCACATTCATTGATGGTTACCCCCGTATGATCATTTCATTCGATACTCTGATTGTTGTAGCTCCGTGTACTATAGTAGTATTGTAGCAATTCTAATATCTTCTTACGGCTCTTCTGCATGACTCGTGCCACAGAAGGATGTTTTTAACTGGCTACCTATACTGTAATGGGCTCGAATGCGCTCAGATGTCATTGTTACAAGGGACGTCAGTCCGGCCCGGGGTGCCAGCGACGAGGTGCACGAACGGGCAAGTGGCCCCGGGTCTAACTTACTGTTGAAGTGAGCGACGCACAGAGGCAAACCAACGGAGCGCCCATCGGAGCGCCCGCTGCCCGCACGCACACAAATATATAGTAGTTGCCGTAGTACCATTCTCCCTATCAGCGCACTGGCAGCACCACACGCGCACCATACACAATCATTAGTATATTCGCTTAGCTAGCCTTTAACGTAGTTTTCGGGCTGTGAGCCCTTACCGTACATAAATACAGCATAGATGAGATCTGTTCATCTTATCTAGATCGGCACGCGCGCGCCCGCTTTATCTCACCTGCAAATACTAGATTGCTACATCTACTTCAGTTATGATGTACTGTAGCGCTGCACTCGAGTACAATACCTGCTGTAACGTACAGTGCTTCCTGAGATCCAGGCCCCAACATGTGGTGTTCTGGGTGCTGCATAATCGCCCCCCTTGCGTAGAGTAGCTCTCTTGATCGTCAAGCTGTCATCTTCCAGCAAGTCTTCGAGCGAGGTTTGGAACAGCAAAAAGAAAAGGAAACCCCGGTCGAAGTAAAGTCGGAGCCCGGCGCACAGGCTATCCAAATCACGAAGACCAGCTTCGTCAAAACCGCCCCGCCTAATCGAGTCTCTCAAGCCTCTGCATGCTAAAGCGGAAATCCTCGCCCCTCAAAATAACAAGACTAAAGGACTCTGGCTTCTTTCAGCTTTGGAGGTGGCTTGAGAGACATTGTGAGGACGTGCCCGCACGATGGGGCCCATAGGGGATGACGCGACGTCACGGTATTGCGGAGGTCGCAAGGGCGTCAAGAATTTTTGTCACAACCCCTAATCGTTGAAACTAAAATTCAGAAATTTTATGACTAGAGGAGTTGGGATGTCGGCAAGAGAGGGAAGGTAGAGGGCAGAGACGTACTCCTTGGAGTCGAGGGTATCGTGGAACTCCCTATGGGCCCCATTTACAAAACGAGAATCGGAAATGCGACGCTTGAATCTGCCTCTGAATAGGTCGCTGAAAACACTTTCTGACTCATGCTGCTGCAGCGGGCTTGGCAGAGGGTGTGGGGCCAGTGATGGTGACGGCCCTGAATCCGACGAAGAGACTGAGTCCGACGGAGAGTATGGTCTTCTTAACGGCACTGGATCTGACTTTGTCTGTTTTGAACCCAACGGAGAGTATGGCTTTCTTAACAGCCCCGGATCTGACTCAGTCTGTTTTGAATCCGACGGAGAGTATGGTCTTCTTAACGGCACGGGATCTGACTTTGTCTGTTTTGAATCCAACGGAGTGTATGGCCTTCTTAACAGCCCCGGATCTGACTCGTCTGTTTTGAATCCGACGGAGAGTATGGCCATTCTGGCCCCAGATCCGACGGAGGGTGTACCGATGTTGACTGCCCTGAATTCGACGGAGAGTATGGCCTTCTTGACGGCCCCGGATCTGACTCTGTCTGTTTTGAATCCAACGAAGAGTATGGCCATTCTGGCCCCGGATCTGACTGCGGGCGTGCCCATGTTGGCTGCCCTGGATCCGACGGAGGGTATGTCGATGTTGATTTTTCTGAATCCGACAGAGAGAATGGCCTTCTTGACAGCCCCGGATCCGACTCTGTCTGTTTTGAATCCAACGAAGAGTATGGCCACTCTGGCCCCGGATCCGACTGCAGGCGTGCCCATGTTGGCTGCCCTGAATCCAACGGAGGGTATGTCGATGTTGATTTCTCTGAATCCGACGGAGAGTATGGCCTTCTTGACGGTCCTGGATCAGACTCCGTCATTTTTGAATCCAACGAAGAGTATGACCCTGACGGCCCCGGATCCGACAGCGTAGGCGCTGGAGGCGACTGATTGGATTCGTGTGATGGGGACGAGCTCGGAGACTTCGAAACTCCCCACCTCTCGTACCACGACCAAGGAGACATTGAGCCCGTCGAATCAGAGCCGGAATCAGAGCCGTCTTTCAGCTCTTGAGGAGAGGTATTCGAGCCTATGTCCAATGGCAAGTTATTATGTGCTGGCGGCGGCGGGTCCACTGGCAAAGGATGAGAGTTGCCCGGGTCTGGCGACCCAAGGCTCGGCTGAGGAGAGGCGTTTAAATCCATTGGCGACCTTGGGTCATGCGGCCTCAGCTCCTGCTCCAACCGGGTGTCAGAGTCTGACGACCCCAAGCTCTGCGGCGCATTCGTCCCGTCTGTCAGTCCTACGTTCGTCCACCACTTGTCCTTGTCCGATAGGTTCCAACGCTTCTGTGACGCAGTTGTCACATCCACCACATCGACGCGCACTTCACGTATCCATTGAACTAATACAGGAGCTGCGAGTGCGAAGTTGATGATAGAAAGGATTAGAAGGATGATCCGAGCGAATGTCTTGTGCCGTTGCATTTTCGATATGTGACATGGATTCGAGGAAGCGAGCGATCAAATGTCAAATGTATGGAAAGAAGAGACAATATCGAAAACAAACAAATGTGGGCTGAGAATAAATAAAAAATATGAATCAGCGGTTAAGAGTGAAGTGAAGGGCAGGGGACACGCACTATCCAGTACCCAGTAACGTCTCTCGGTTGAGGCGGGGCAATCGAGCTTGCTTTATATTTGCATGCTTCAAAGGCGGTGTTGCATCAAAGATTGATGGGGTTAATGTTAATTTCTTTCATCAATGTCTCGGGTTTTACACATATTTCACCCGAGGGCTTCCTGCTGCGAGCCAAGATAAGGCAGACGAGGGCTTGTCCGATAGCTCCGAAATTTTTGGCAGGCGCCGGATTAAACCGGACCGGAGCTACCGAACAGTGATCGGCGTGATTCGCACGCATGGTTGCTCCGTTGCTCCACAACGCGAAACCAGGATGGATCTGCACAGAAGTACTACGGTGGCTCAGTCTAGGGATAACATTGACCAAATTAATTGTGACAGTTCTCGTCGCTGGCGCCCATGCCACGTGGCTGACCAACCAAACACGGAGTCTCCGTGTTATTTCTGCAGAGCTCAGGCCATGACCCTTTCGTTAGGTCTGGCTTGGCCTCGGCTCTGGCTCATGAGACTTTCTCTTGCATAACAATTATCTGGGCTGCGAGTGATACTAGTGAAGATAACAAAAGGAAGTATAATAATACCAAAAGGCTGTCCTTATGTTCGTCGAAGGCTCGAAGCTGGTATCGGAGAACCCCAACAGTTTATCAACGTTCTCTCCCAATGCCATTACGAAATGACGCATACAGTCCCTCGTGATTTCATTGCTGGCCCGTTGGTGCAGTATACTTCGATTGTATGCTACCTCCTCCGGGTGTACCGCAACTGTCGACTCGGATGCTCATGGGTGCATTTGTCCTACGAGACTCCTTAGCAGTAAGATATTTATGGCCAATTAATGTCTTGCTCGTCTACCAACTTGGTCTTTGCGTTACCCTGTTCGGCCACTGCCTTGGGGTTGCAAACAGGCCACCATGTCAGCCGCCAGTCACGCATATAAGATGCCTCCGCCGGCGTGATTCTCACCCCACTTTTTTCCTTTCCCTACCCTTTCGTCACTCTTTTCTGCCATTCCGTTCATTACTATGAATCAGCTTCTGTCACTCCTTTTATTCTTAGCTACCACCTCTTGGCGTCTCTGTGCGGCCATTGACCTCAAGATCGTAAACGCTCAAATCGCTCCTGATGGACTAAAGCGCTCGTCCGTCCTCCCTCTTCAGTTTACACGCGGACTCGGCTGACATTTTCACCAACAAATGTAGCACAGTACTCGCCGGCGGTACCTTCCAGGACCACTGCTCACGGGCTCCAAGGTAAGGGTGATCTCGAAGAATAGTTGCAGGATATTCTAACCGCCGGACGCCATTCTAGAATAGCAAGTTCTCCATCAACGTTATTGACTCGTTAACAGACACGTCCATGAATGTGGCAACCTCCATCGTAATGTCCTTTTTTTCGATCCGCGCGGGCCTACTGACGCCCTTTCCACAGCACTGGCACGGCCTTTTCCAACAACACACCAACTACGTCGATGGCCCTGCATTCGTTACCCAGTGCCCCATCATTCCAGGAAACAGCTTCCTCTACGAGTTCGAGGCGGTCAACCAGGCGGTAAGAGACTTTAGATATCACACAGATTCAGGCGCTATATTGTATCCTGCAGGGGACGTACTGGTACCACAGTCATTTCCAAAATCAATATTGTGATGGCCTGCGCGGTGCTTTGGTTGTCTATGACCCGGAAGATCCCCATCTTGAGCTTTATGACATCGATGATGGTGAGCGTGAGATCAACGGACGCCACGTATTGTACTCACAGACTCCTGCAGAGAACACCGTCATCACGCTCGCGGATTGGTACATGCCTTCACAGATGTAAAACGCGATTTGTTGACTCGCAGTCTAACCAATCTAGGTACCATTATCTCTCCACAAACGCACCCGGTATCCCGTGAGCATATATTCACCCTTCCCATTTGTTACGGCTTATCACTGAGAGCTTCTCAGGGAGGTTAGCTCAACTCTGATCAACGGCAAGGGTCGCTATGTTGGCGGCCCTGATGTTGACCTCGCGGTAGTCAACGTCGTCAAGGGCAAGCGGTCAGCCGCGTTCTCTTTCTGCGAACGACCCCGCTAGCACGAACTGAGAATTTGCTTTCTGTTAGCTACCGGTTCCGCTTAGTGTCTATTTCTTGCGATCCCAACTTCACGTTCTCCATCGACGAGCACGAGATGACCGTTATTGAGGTCGACGGCACCAACGTCCAACCTCTACAGGTCGATTCAATTCAGATTTTCGCCGGTAAGTTATTACGTGGTTATTCCTCACACTTTGCTTTTACCTACCGTCGAAAAGGCCAACGCTACTCCTTTGTCGTAAGTTGGCCGTCTCAATATGGTATTCAATCGAATAGAGTGACTCACATGACTATCTAGCTCAAGGCCAACCAACCCCGCGCCAACTACTGTGAGTCATTGATTCTCCAGACACTATGATCGCTTGATTCAGTGTGAACAGGGATCCGCTCTTTGCCCCCGGACGGAAGTTTCGCAGGCTTCGTCAATCTGGCCGTCCTTCACTACGATGGTGCTCGAAATGCACACCCCAAGGTCGGCCCGTCAGCCAAGATTCCAGTCAGTGTATCTCCCCTTGTTGAGACCAATCTTCACGTGCGTGTCTTTGTCTTGGTATATTACCGAGCACGAGACTGAAAGTGTTTCATCCAGCCACTCAAGTCCACACCAGTGGTGAGTCCTGTTTAAGTGCATGTCTCTGTTTTTGTCGCTGAGGCGTGCGATGTAGCCTGGCCTTCCGGGTCCTAACGGTGCCGACATCAACATCAACCTGGCGATCGGGTTTGTGAGTGATGGCCCATTTTCGTAATTGGATTCTCACTTTACCGACATCAATATTATCAGAATGCTGGGGCGTTCATGGTAAACGGGGTGTCCTTCCAATCTCCCACCGTCCCGGTGTTGCTCCAAATCTTGAGCGGCAAACAGAAAGCGTCGGATCTCCTTCCCCCGGCAGTATCTATGGCCTCGAGGCCAACAAGAGCGTCGAGCTTACGATTCCTGCCTTTGCTCTTGGTGGGCCGGTAAGAAATAGGCTCTTTATTTGTTCAGATTTCGGCAGAATACTTACACCTCTGACAACGTTCAGCATCCCATTCACTTGCACGGCGTAAGTCTATTAAACATGTGTCCCTGTGATCAGCCCGCATGCTGAAATATGTCTCTTTACTAGCATTCCTTCCATGTGGTCCGGAGCGCCGGAAGCGACTCCTACAACTTCGTTAACCCTGTCGTCCGCGATGTCGTGAGCATCGGTACCAGCAAATCTGATCTCGTTACCATCCGATTCTTCACCGATAACCCTGGCCCGTGGTTCCTCCACTGTCACATCGACTGGCACTTGAACGCGTGAGACGTGTTTTTGCTTTTATATCGACCTTTTCTCCATACTGACTTATCGCCGCCACGCTCTCAGGGGTCTCGCTGTTGTGTTTGCCGAAGGCGTTCCCGAGGTACCGAAACAGGACTTTACCACCAGTGCGTAGCGCCTTTTCCGTGCGTGTGCCATGACTGAATAGTATGATGTTGCTAGGTCAATGGGATAACCTTTGTCCTGCATACGACAAATTCTCTCCGCTTCGGGGGGTCGCACATGATTTCACAGAGTATATATTCTGTTTGGTTAAGAATGCATTTTACCAGGACAGTATACTATACTCCACTACCTTTATGACTTGTACAACTCTATATATACCACTCGACTATGACCTTGTACGACTATCGTCGATCTCGCTGGTGAAAAAATGGAGGGGATGGGGACCCGGAATTAATCCCGTTAGGTTTGACACGATTTGATCCGCACAACTTGCATATCATGGAATAAAATAGGTTACTAAGTGGTGTGACTATGGGGCCGCAATTTCGCTGGCCGTCATCGGGTCACGGGGCGAAGGTGGTCCTACGATGATATTGATTGCCTCGGCTTGTTCGAAACCATTGGTGGTCAGACGAGCCCATCGTGCGAATGCGCCAGGTTGGGTGGGAATGGGAAGCGAGCATAGCACTAGAATTGGGAACAAGAATGCGAGACTGCCAGTAAGAGTCTAGCTAGGTGATGTCACAGTAAGCTCGGCGGTCGGGCGGATCAAACACTAGACCCTCCGAGTCGCGCTAGTAAGTGCCCCCAATCGTCGTGGAAACGTCGATCAACGGCGACATCGCATAACAGGTCACGTGTGTTCCGAAAAGCCGTAGAAGTCACCGGCCGAGTCCGTGACCTTTCGGGTGAAAAGACATTCTCCTTTACCTTTCTCACGCACAGCAGTTGTACCGCCAGCACGGGTTTGTCTGCGACTCACAAGAGCACATGAAACATCCGACAAGCAAGTCTACGGTTTTGTGCTGTACCTGTGGTGGGACAAGACCAAGGCGGAAAGTCACTCCACTGGCAAGCTCAGACTATAGCTAAACACCTCGTTTCCCGAACCGAAGACGCGCGGGGGTCCCCAATATGATTAGTATTTAGTGTGAAAAATGGCTTGACGTACGACCTGCTTCGCGGTACGTGTAGGCGTGAGTTGACAAAGGCCAAGTTACAACGAAATGCCGGAATCATGATATGTTTGGCCTCTGTGCGTTCTAGTTCAGCGACCGAATTAATCCTCACGGTGTCCCGGTGGTAGAAAACCACCAGCACCGCTATTATTGTAGTATTGTGGGCACGGGCGCACAGATCGTAACTCAGCTTCCCATCCATTTGAAGCCTAGAGGTAACTCGCTTGATATTCTAGGAGATCAACTCTCTCGTGGTCCTGTGGTGATGAGAAGAGTGACATTGTCGTGGACTTAGAATAAGCCAACATTCCCGAATACGGAAGCCGAGGACGAGGAGACGCGTATTCACCAAGGCGAGCCATATGGGGATTCCCAAATTACCGAAAGTAGGAGAAACAAAGGACCATCATCATCGGCACAAAGATCACGCTCAGAAGGTCAGATCATACCCTCTACCCCGGGGCCGGACTATTGTGGAGGAAGATACGTGGCTGATTGTGGCAAGTCGTGGTGGGGCAACAAAGTCGAACACGGGCCAACAGCGCCGCCCAACTCCTCCAACGGATGGCTCTTACTTCACTGCCCAACATACCCCCAGAGCTCATCAGCTGCATCCTACAATATCTATCCCCCACGACATTATATCATGCCAGCGCACCTGCCGCACGCTCTACAATCTCTGCAATGACTCCAACTTGCGTTACATCGTTCAGATGGAACGCTGCGGAGTGAACGACGACCTACGCCACGGCCTATGCTACCCCGATCGTCTTCGCATCCTGGAGAAGCGCGAAAACGCATGGGCGATGCTCGATTTTCGCAAGCCCATACAAGTCTGCGTCCCGTTTGATTCGACAGGGATCTACGACTTCACCGGCGGAGCATTCTTGCTCGGCACGAGACTCTACAGCGCGAGCCGCCGACCCACGATCGGGTACTCCTACGTTTCCCTGCCATCGGTTTCGGAAGAGGAAGAGAATCAAAAGGAGGTGCAGTGGATGGGGCTCAATCTCGGGATACAGATTTTGGATGTCGGATTGGCGGTGCACGAGCACGATCTGATTGCGGCCCTAACGGCGTGCGTCTTTCCTCTTTTCTTGTCGTATCTTGAAAGTCTTGACTTTAGAGAAGGAAAGCGGACGATGGTGGCCCATCAGATAGGCGCATGACGTTGGAAATACGATTATTGAGGTTTTCGACTGGCCAACCCCATTCGCTTGCCGAGCAACCCATTATTTTCATTACCACGAAGAGCCTGCTTCTCGGTCATTGCAATGTCCTTATCGAGATAGTTGGAGACTTTCTCGCCCTCTTGATCACATTCCCATGGGCACGGAGTGAGCAGGAGGACATGTTCTTCCTGGTGCGCTGGAAAAAGGGTGAGGCACACTGCGTGAGTGATATTACGACTCATTCCAGTCCCATCGCTCATATTGTACTCGTATGACCAGCTCCGGTCCTCCGAGTGGGGAGCCTACGCATATTTCAGCTTTCTTACGCATGACACCCTCGTCATCCCGAACCTGATCCAGAATACACTAGAAATAGTCAAGATCGTGGTCAAGAACGACGACATCCCGTGCCTCTTTCCTTATGCGTGCTCAACCTCCCTCCGCTCACCCGAAACGCCTCGATCGTCCGTCTCGGTTGCCGCGCCGAACCAAATCCCACCGGCCCAGGTCCCCTAGCCATCCCTGCCCCATCGAACCGGCCATTCCGCGATAAACCGGAGGACGCATCATCCTGTTCAGCGTATTGATCGAAGACGTCATACAAATTCACCCTGGGCAGTTCCACTTCCCCGAAACGCGTCCATTTACATTCATCGTGCACCGTCGTGCGCTCCTCGACCACATCCCCGCCGCGTATCGCGCTTGTGCACCCTTCTGCTCTAGCCCCGAGCCCGCACCCGAGACCGTGCAGGTACCTTGGGAAGCGTGGGGCGTCTCGGCGACGCGTTGGTTCGAGGGCGACCCTGCGTCGATGCGTTGGATAACGACGACGGCTGGTCAGCGCGCTGTCACGATGGAGGATGCCGCTTCGACACCGATCATCGTAAGGGACTTCAATCCGTATGCCGTGCGTTCCGCACGCGCGCGGGCAGCTGCCGGTGGTGGGCACGTGCAGCAGCGGTGCGACTGGATTGAGCATCTCCCGAATGGGAACGTGATGACGCTTAAGGAGGAGAATAACGTTCTCCCTGCGGGTCTGTGTTCAAAGATGATGTGCGGTCGTCGTTGCCGTACGTTGAGGTTATGACTCGGGCGGAATATCGTTACCAGGGTGTTCTCATCGACGAAGAGAGGATTTTAGGATTGAAGGTATGCCCCCAGAGAATTGTTCTTCGAGTTTGTTCTTCCGGTTTTGGTTTTGTTATTAAATTTTTGTTTTCTTACAGACTAGCCAGGAAGATGAACTTAGGATTTCGTCCTTTGACGTTCATATCCTGGGTTAACTTTACGAAAAAGATGTCATGATTATTGTTGTAAGGATGTGGTTTCAAGTTCTCTGCGGACCATGCAGTATTTTCGGATTTCGTGTCTTGAGATCTTACTCCATCTCTCTCCAACCATGTGTGTACCATATATTGATTTGTACAGCAACTTGCTTTTTTATTACCCCCTTTCCTGTGAGAAGTCCGACCACTGGGAAGGAGCGACGCGATCGGAGGAAGCAACAGAGGTTGATCTCGTGAAGGCCTCTCAGGCGATAACATAATGACTTGTAAACAAAAGTAATGACATTGAATGCGTGGAGGAGTTGCTCGTTATACAGTACGTGTAAGGAGTGTCGAGGTGGGTAAGCTCCGACGCAGTTGTTCCGCTCCGATCCGCCCAGCCACAAGTCGCAACTGTACAGTTCTTCCCCTTTTCGTCCATTACCTTGTATCTCATCTCGTCTCACAACCACCCGTTTTACGCCCTCTTGCCGACTCTCTTCCCTCTTTTCATTTCAGACCTTGGACATCGGACGATCAATTAGAATCGATACAGATGTGAAGGAAACGATTCGCTTGACGGACTGAGTCCGAGGCGAGCTTATAACGACGGAAAAGCGAAACGCCGGCATATGTCATAACTGATGCGCGACGTCCTTCGGTGTTGTACCACTGGCAAGCGGCAAGCATCGGGTCTTCATCAATGAACAAGCCAATATCGCGCGGAATTCCGTGACAGCACGACACTAGCAGTAGTATTCCTGTCTCTTAGTTGCTGACTTTCATCACATTTTTTTTGACATCTTTCAAACTTCCGGCACAGCGATATTGCGCACGTTTATTCGTTACCGGTCCTTACTCTTGCCGACGCAGGCGCTCGCAGAAGCTATTATGTATATAAGCCTCCCTCGCTCGTCGAGGCAAGGCAGCCACTACATCCTAGCAGAATCTTCTGTGTCTCATTTCCTTTTCTCTCTCTCGTTCGACCCGTCCGCTCGGCACTCGCGTTTGGAGCCGCTGTCCACGACGCTTCTGCCACGTTCGCTTGCTCTCTCCCCCTCTCCCTGTTACTGTGTCTTATCTCTCTCCCCTTCATCTTCGCTCTTATTTCCGTGCTGCGAGCCTTAATAGCATTTTATCAAACATGAAAAAAATCCAGCATTGACATCATGACATACTCGACAACCCAGCAATAGTCAACTAATTGGGCGGAGCACAATATTGTCCGATCAAGTGGATCATCTTCTCTAAGACCAGGTCTTTTTCTGAAGCAACCCTAATCGAGAATGTCTCGGTAACAAAGCTGCGGATGTCCTCGTGAATACTATCCCTGCGGCCAGATCTGACATGGGTAACCATGACCTTCAGAGCGGCATTTTCTGTCACGCTACCACCGGTTGTCCTGAAAACGTCGTCCAGAATCACCGAGAGGTTTACGATGTAGCCCATCACGCATCGAACATTCTCTTGGCTGGTAAGCAAGAAGCGAGTGGGCAGCTAGTTGGTGAAACTATCACGTAGTCACTCACCTGCCTCGATATACATCGTAAACCCAATCCGCGAACTGGTCTCCAGATACATTCCAGTCACTATCAGCAATTAAACTCATGGACTCGGAGATGCCAACTTATAACGGAATACACCTACCTCGACGTTGCGCCATCAGCGGGTATCGCTGGATCTTTGACGATGTGGGACATATTAATTTTGAATTGGTTGCTTGACAGATACTGATTCCGTTGAGCAGTTTAAACAGCCGGCAGCTGAGGAGAACTAACTCTGTGCCTGTCAAACAAGTTCCATATTTCGACGATATCAACATGGATGATGTTCACGCAGCTCTTGAGGGGTTGATCAGCAAAGTCGAGATTCGACCAAAGGTTGCGCCAATATCCTAGAGGAGAATAAGATTATCAGAAATGGTTCGTCGGTAAGGTCGATATACTCACGGCTCCGTCCAATCCTGAGAACCAAAGCTGATGAGTGGAACGAGTGTCGAGAGATAAACAACGTACTCGATGGAAGCTTGAATAGTAATATCCCGAGACGCTCTCAAAGCCACGGACCATGCGAGAGGAGCGGGGGCGATCCGTGGCTTCGCTCCTTGTGAACTCGACCGTGACGAAGGGGCAATACGCGAGCCCATGATGAACCGGTCAGTCGTCACAATTAGATTGTTGATGAGAGCACCATATTGTGGCATCACTACAAAAACAAACGATGACGTCCGAGGGACATTCCATAGAGAGTGAGAGTAATCACCAGAAACGAGCTCTGCTGGTACGTCCCTGGCTTCCCTGCGAAACAGGGAACGGCACAACTGTTCACAGTGTGCGTATGCCCTGGTCCGGTCCTGGTGCTGATAATGACCACTTCCGGACCCCGAGATATGAGGGAAAGCCAGGTCAGATTTGGTAAATATGAGAACAACAGGAACTGAGTCTCCTATTAATAAATTATTTAGACCCTGAAAGTCACTGTGCCTACCTCTTCTAATGTTCAAAATATCACCTACACCTTCTCCAATGCTCCCGCCAATGGCATCGGACGTAGGGATACACATCCTGGATCAAGACATATCAGACATGCAAACTGTAAGCATTTTCAACATCGTATCTCTACCAGATAGCATGCAACCTTTCCGCAGGTGCACGGCTCGGGTCCGTACGGTCTATGATAAAATCTTGGACAGTTCGCAAGCCTTGGGTATCGCCAGGTTCAAGTCCAGAGTATTCGTGGACAATAAGATGATGATTATCATCTGGACGACACGCGAGGTTGATGTCAGATCCTGTTCCTGGCGCGGCCTTGTTTGCGAGAGTTTTGCGAGGCACAGGCACATTGAATAGACTGGGATACGAGATAAGACCAAATACGTACCGACATGCTCACTCTGAAGGTAGCATTGATGAGCGTGGATTTTCCGGAGCCTCTCTATGAATAAGAGTAGTATCGGGTTGACCTGGGTCACAGCTGAGTGCCGCATACTTACCTTCCCTACTACGAGAATCCTAAATCTATGGACAGTTGAGAGGAGTGCAATCTAGATACCAAAAATCGGACCACATACTGCGGGTTTTCAGAGAGCATTTGCTTCACTGTCGAGCTGAGTACGCGGCGGCTAAGGTAACCCATCGTCGGTGAACGGACCCCTGACTTTGCCGTCTCTTTTGAAGCGGTCAATAGAAATTCATGGCCCGCTTTCAATTGTAGTCTCACCTGGGCCCGTGGGTCTAGAATCGGAACGAGTACTTCTCTTAGACTGAACTACCGAACGAGCCCTAGGCCTAGGGTCCTGCGGAGATGACGATTTGAATGTTTGGGAAGGTTGTGGTGCCGATTTGGTCCTACTGCGGGGGGTTGTACCCTGTGAAGAGTTTCCGCTGTGGTGTGTCGACTCGTGCTTAGACGCTGATGAATGACCGTGAGGTCTGGACAGTGGTCGAGACGACGACGGGACTGAAGACCGTTCCTTTATGTTAGGTTGCAGTGGCGCCGGTGCAGATGGCCTCAGCTCTATAGCCGGAGGCCCAGGCAGAGTCTCAGACGAGACTGTAGCAGCGCTGCCACAGCAATTTCCCATGGGAGGATACGAGTGATTGAGCAGCGACTCAAGCCAAAATTCAAGAGGGAGATGTGAAGGAGGGAAACGTAAAGGAGGGGAATGTAAAAGAGGGAAATTTAAGAGACAGAATACGAGGACGCATCGCGGCTCGCAGGTCAATAGAAAGGAGCCAACTCGTGGTCTCGGCGTGAATCAAGTCGAGCGACGTCCTGCCACTTAACCATCATCGTGGAAGCGGGGAAGTCGGTGGCGTTTTGAGCAGCCTCGTGGGTAATAGATTACCTAAGCAGTTCGACGGTAAAAAGAGCGTGGCATTTCCTCCAGAGTGCCAGTGCCACTACACCGGCTACGGCCCACGATGCATGAAGCTTGAGAACGTTGAGATTTTAAAAAAAAAATTGATCGCAGCGGCGTTACGCTGACGTCTTGAGCTATACGTTCCGGGATTGGATGCGGTTTATAGCATGGTCAGGATGTGCAATGCTGCAACACACTGAGTCCCACAGAGCGAGCGGGCATCGCGCGGGATAGGTATTGGCTGCAGAGTGAAGATACTATATCTACCCGGTCACAACGGACTTACTTGCACGAGGGGAATTTGACGCCATATACGAGCACTCATGCCCAATTTGAACCGCGTCATGGCCATCGCAATGGATGGATGTGCCTACGGCACCGCCGCCTGCGGTTAAACACATTGGGGCGATCTCGGGGATCTTGCTCTATTGCCAACAAAAGTATTGTGTGCCCCGCGGCAAGAATAGCGTCAGCACGCTGACCTCGGTCGTACAATAATCGGCGGTTCCAGCTCACATATGGAAGAACAACGCACCGAGTATATCTTTATACGCCAATGAGGACATTGGGGACCAGGACCTTGGCCATGAAGGATATTCAGATCGTTGTGGCAGCTACCCCCTTGAAGTAAGGTGACATCCGGCGTCGGAGTCGTGCGGAGTCGGCAAAGGGAGCTGCTTACGGCTGAGCGGTCGACGATTACGCTCATGATGCTCGTGATCCCTCGGTCCTTCAGACCGCCGCATCAGAACATTTGCACGTTCCAACATCTCGGGATAAACCTTACTGGATTACACTCCTGTCCTTCAGTGGGGTCAGAACAATACTGCACGTTCCAACATCCCTATCGGGGTAAACTTACCGATCCACTCCTATCGCACAAAGTCATCTGGGTCGAACACGAGGATGGTCTGGTTAGTCAGGCGCTCGTGATGGTGGAGTTTCTGTGCGCAATGAATGTCGGAGTGCTAATCTGCCCATTCTGTATGTGTGATGCACGTGATACGTGTCTGGCGCTTGTGAAGCGTGTGGAGTTACTGATGAGTAGTACAAACTCAGAAACTCTATATCTCGGTGAAGGTAAGTTATAGCGCTCTTATCCACTTGTGTTGTTGAGAACAAAGTAATCATAACCACACCATCGGACCGTTTTTGACAGCCTGGGCGCCTGCAATAGCCACGGTATCGCAAGCACTGTTTGTTCGGCTTTTCGTGATGGAGCGTCATGCGCGTCAGGCCTGGAGTCCCTTTCTTGTGCTGACTGTACGAGTATTACCAGTTTTTGGTTTAACGCTTATTGACACGTATTATTCCTTGAGGTTTGGATATCGGTGACGGTGTCTTAATGGATTGTGGATTGCCTTGAATCTTTGCGCCCACGAAGAGGGCCGACTCAAATAGGCCTCATTGCACGGAACAGCGGCGTTACCTTGCAACGCATAGCCCTCCTTTTCTCTTTCAAATCACCGTATCGTGACGTCGAGCGCGCCATGCTGCGTACTATTACCACACTACCTGAGTACCACACTGCTTTTACTGGATACACTCAGAACACCTCGTCCACCCCGCGACTTCTAGACCCGAAAGAGTAACCCCTCCAACACTTTCGAGAAGACCTACACGTGAAAATCCTTAGAATACTGGGCAGATGCTCAGTGTTCCGCCGTGCACAGAGGAAAGAGGTGGGACTCAAGTGCGTGAGGGATTCGAGTCCTGATTGCGCTGGGAAACGGGTAAGTCGCACTGCGCTTATACTGTGTACTTCAGTACTTGTATGGCCAGCTTCGGTCTTCCGAGAATGGGAGCCTATTCATACTTCAGTTTTCTTTCGCAAGTCGCAAGACATCCTCGTCATCCCAAACCTGATCCAGAATACACTAGAAATAGTCAAGATCGTGGTCAAGAGTGACGACATCCCGTGCATCTTTCCTCTATGCGTGCTCAACCTCCCTCCGCTCACCTGACGCGCCTCGATCGTCCGTCTCGGTTGCCACGCACCGGCCCAGGTCCCTAGCGATCCCTGGCCATTCCGTGACAAAACGGAGGGTGCCATCGTCCTGTTCGGCGTATTAATCGAAGACGCACAAATACACCCACAGTTCCACTTCCCGACACACGTCCATCTACATTTATCGTGCACCGTCGTGCGCTCCTCGACCACATTCCCGCCGCTCATGGCGCCTGTGCACCCTTCGGCTCTACCTCGAGCCCGCACCCGCAGTGCAGGTACCCTGGGAAGCGTGGGGCGCCTCGGCGGCGCGTTGGTTCAATGGCGATCCTGCATCGATGCGTTGGATAACGACGACGGCTGGCCAGCGCGCTGTCACGATGGAGGATGACGCTTCAACACCGATCATCGTAAGGGACTTTAATCCGTATGCCGTGCGTTCCTTCGGGCGCGGGCAGCTGCCGGTGGGCACTGGCAGCAGCGGTGCGAGTGGATCGAGGATCCCCGAATGGGAATGTGATGACGCTTAAGGTGGATGATAGCGTTCTCGCTGCGGGGCCTGTGTTCAAAGATGACGTGCGTGACTCGGGTGGAATATCGTTATCAGGGTGTCCTTATCGACGAAGAGAGGATTTTAGGATTGAAAGTATGCCCCGGAATTGTTCTTTGAGTTCTTTTTCCGGTTTGTTTGGTTATTAAGTTTTCGTTTTCTTACAGACTCTCAGGTGGTGACATAATGGCAGAAACGTGGCCAAGATATGATAGAAGACCGGTGATATCCGAGGGCTTCGGTGTAGTTGCTTCATGGAGATCTTCATCGCATTCAGCAGGAGATGGGGTCTGGAGGTAAAGCCGGCAAAGGGTCATCTGACGCTGAGGCTCGAGGCGTCCTCCGGCTCGTGGCAGCACTGGCAGGAACGTGGCCAATATATGATAAAAGCCGGTGATATCCGAGTCGGCAGTACGTGCTGTACAGTACTAGTACCAAGGTAGGGACCGCGTAACTTAGTATTGAAATCATGATCTTTTTATTTGCGATTGCAATTGCCAAACAGCGACGATCCACGCGCGGTCAGTGTTGGCCACTTAGCTACGAGTCACTAGCACGTGAAACTCGAAATGTATCTATGATGCCCTAAGTAGCGTACGCGCGTGGTCATCGAAGTCGAAGTGTGCTGCGATAAATGACAGAAACAAGAGGGCTGTATCTGAATGAAGAAACAAGTGGAGCAAGAAAAGAATCGGACTAAGAATGGTAGAATGAAAGAGCAAGAACTTGAGCCGGGAGGAGGAGCAACTTTTACAAGCGCAGCCGTACTGCCCACCTTATACTAGGCTTCCGCTTCATAGAATACCAACGGAACTGCTCTGGTCCCGTACAGTAGTAGTACTGCGACACCGTCTCTGCGCAGTTTGTTCTTAGATCAGTGTTGCGATATAAAATGCAGCATTAAAAAACAAATATACATTGAATACAACATAATAAGAAATTCAAAATTGACGTGCTTGACAACCCAGAGCAATAGTCAACTATATGGACGGAGCACAATATTTTTTGATCAAGTGGACAATCTTCTCAAAGACCATATCTTTTTGAGGGACGGAAGACATGATTGAGAATGTCTCGGTAACAAAGCTGCGGATGTCCCAGTAAATACTATCCCTGCGACCCGATCTGACATGGGTACCCATAACCTTCAGAACGGCATTTTCTGTCACGTTACCACCGGTTATCCTGAAAACGCCGTCCAGGATCACCGTGAGGTTTACGATGTAGCCCATCACGCATCGAACATTCTCCTGGCTGGCAAGCAAGATGAGATTGAGTAGCTAGTTGGCAGCACATTTTAGAAGGTCACTTACCTGCCTCGATATACATCGTAAACCCAATCCGCGAGCTCGTCTCCAGATACATTCCAGTCACTATTGGCAGTTGAACTCACTGGAGATCCCAACTTATAAATGCAATACACCTACCTCGACGTTGTACCATCAGCTGGTATGGCTGGATCTTTGACGATGTGGGACATATTTATTTTGAATTGGTTGCTTAACAGATACTGATTCCGTTGAGCAGTTTAAACAGCCGGCAGCTGAGGAGAACTAACTCTGTGCCTGTCAAACAGGTTCCATATTTCGACGATATCAACGTGAATGATGTTCACGCAGCTCTTGAGGGGTTGATCAGCGAAGTCGAGACTCGACCAAAGGCTACGCCAATATCCTAGAGGAAGACAAGTGCATCAGACTTGGCTCGTCCTAAGGTTGATATACTCACGGCTTCGTCCAATCCTGAGAACCAAAACAGATAAATAAGATGAGTGTCGAGAAACAAACAACGTACTCGATCGAAGCTTGGATCGTAATATCCCGAGACGCTCTCAAAGCCACGGACCATGCAAGAGGAGCAGGGGCGATCCGTGGCTTCGCTCCTTGTGAACTCACCGTGAAGAAGGGGCAGCACGCGAACCCATGATGAACCGGTCAGTCGTCACAATTAGATTGTTGATAAGAGCACTGTACTGTGGCATCACTGCAAACAAACGATGACGTCTAAGGGAAATTCCGGAGAGAGTAAAAGTAATCACCAGAAACGAGCTCTGCTGGTACATCCCTGGCTTCCCTGCGGAACAAGGAACGACACAACTGTTCGCACTGTGCGTATGCCCTGGTCCTGGTCCGGTCCTGGTATTGATAATGTCCACTTTCGGACCCCGAGATATGAGGGAAAGCCAGGTCAGATTTAGTAAACGCGACAACAACAGGAGCTGATTTTCCTATTAATCGAATATATAATCCCTGAAAGTGACTGGGCCCACCTCTTCTCATGTTCAAAATCTCATCTACACCTTCTCCAATGCTCCCACCAATGGCATCGGACGTGGGGAGACATATCCTGGTCAAGACATCAGACAAACAAACTTGAACATTTCAACATCGTTTCTCTACCAGATGGCATGCAATTTTTCCGCAGGTGCACGGTTCGGATCTGTACGGTTGGTGATGAAATCTCGGACAGTTCGCAAACCTTGGGCATCGCCTGGTTCAAGTCCAGAGTACTCGTGGACAATAAGATGATGATTATCATCCGGACGAAACGCGAGGTTGATGTCAGACCCTATTCCTGGCGTGGCCTTGTTTGCGAGGCACAAGCAGATTAAATAGACCGGAATACGAAATGAGACCAAATACGCACCGACATGTTCACTCTGAAAGTAGCATTGATGAGCGAGGATTTTCCGGAGCCTCTCTATGATTAAGAGTAGTATCGGTTTGACCTGGGTCTCGGCGGAGAGTCCCATATACATACCTTCCCCACCACGAGAATCCTGAATCTATGGACAGTTGAGGGTGCAGTCTATATGCCAGAAATTGGACCACATACTGCGGGTTTTCAGTGAGTACTTGCTTCACTGTCGAGTTGAGTGTTCTGCGACTAGGGTAACTCATAGTCGGTGAACGGACTCCCGACTTTGCTTGCTCTTATAAGCGGTCAATGGATATTCATGGCTTTCAATTATAGTCTCACCTGGGCCCGTGGGTCTAGAATCGGAACAACTGCTTCTCTTAGACTGAACTACCAAACGAGCCCTAGGGTCCTGGGGAGATGGTGACTTGAACGTTTAGGGCGCTTGTGGCGCGGATTTGGTCCGACCGCGGGGGATTGGATCCTGTGAGGACCCTTCGCTGTGGTGTGTCGATTTGTGCTTAGATGCTGATGAATGACTGCGAGGTCGGGACGGTGGTCGAGACGACGAAGGGATTGAAGACTCTTCCTTTATGTTAGGTTGTAATGGCGCCGGTGCAGATGGCCTTAGCTCTATAACCGGGGGCCTAGGCTGAGGCTCAGACAGGACTGCTGCGGCGCTGCCACAGCAATTTCCCATGGGAGGATACGAACGGTCGGGTAGCGGCTAAGTCGAATTATAAGGAGAAGGAGAGGACACGGGGAGCCCGCACCGCGGCTCGCAGGTCAATAGAAAGGAGCCTTCAACTCGTGGTCTCCACATGAATCAAGTCGAGGGGTGGCATCTCCGCCACCCGCGAAAAATCATCGTGGACGTGGGGAAATCCAAATCGGACTGGCGCCAAAATCACCGCGGGCGTAGACGTAGGGAAATCCGGATCCGACTGGCGCCAAAAAACATCGATGGGGTAGACGTAGGGAAATCGAAATCCGACTAACTCCAAAAAATCATCTCGGGTGTGGTGGACGTGGGGAAATCCAAATCCGACCCAAAAATCACCGCGGGCGTAGACGTAGGGAAATCCAAATCCGACTGGCGCCAAAAAATCATCGCCAAAAATCACCGTGGGGGTAGACACTGGGTAGACGTAGGGATATCGAAATCCGACTAGCGCCAAAAATCATCGCGGGCAGGGCGGGGACGTGGGGAAATCCAAATCCGGCTGGCATTGATGAACTTGCGGGTGCGGGTGGTATTACATAAGCACTTCGGGGTGCACTGACTCCAGTCTCCAGTCACCCAGCACAACGGCCCATGATGCATGATGCTTGACAAACTTGAGAGGGAAAAAATCTTTAATTAATCACAGTGGCGTTACGCCTTGAGTTATAATGCCACTGGATGGAGTTTACAGCATGGTCAGGATGTGCAATGCCGCAACACACTCAGCCTCGGCAACGTGACGGAGCGAGCGATCTCAGGGAAGATATGTGCCCGGTCACAAGGGGCTTGCTTGCGCGAGGGGAGTTTGGCGCCACCTACGAGCACTCAGGCCCGATTTACAGTAAACTGCATGATGGCCAACGCAATGGACGGATGCGCGCCTACGGCACTGCAGCATGCTGTTGAGCACATTGGGACGATCTTTGGCGGGGATCTTGCTTTATTGCCAACTAAGGTACGACTTTCGTGCAGCAAACCGCCTCGTAGCACGAATGGCAGCCTTCACCTAACAAGCATTCGACAAGGCCGCCAGTGTATCTCAGCACAATCTACCTCCAAAGCTCGCACCTCTGAAAGAAGAACGCACCGAGTATATCTCTTATACTCTGCCAACAGGGACATTGGGGTTCAGGTCCTTGGCCATAAAGGGTCATAGTGGTAGATACACCGTCTGATTTAATTGTGAAGTGAGGTGGCCTCAAGGAGATACTGATGGTCGGAGTCGCCAACACCAAACCAAAGTGAGCGGTTGGCTGCACGTGCTCAGTCACTGCTGACGCCATAACTGTGTAGAAAATGATGGTGGAGTTGGTGGTCATAAAATGATCTAATGACTCGGGAACGAAGTTACACCCCTGGAATTCATTTATCGAACCTGAAATCTCTTTTGCTCTTCTCGAAAATGATGGTGGTCATGTTGGTGGAGGTGGTAATAAAATGATCTAATTCGGGAACGACGGAAGAAGCGCTCCGCGGCTTCTGGATCCGAAAGACTGTAGCCCCTCGAACACCTTTGAGAAGAACTACACGTGAAAATCCATAAAATTGTCAGGGGCTGATCTCGATGCACCCCTGTTCGGACTTCCGACCCGCTCGCGTCGTCTCCGATGCACGCCTATCCACCGCGGCCTCCGACTCGCACCCGGCTGTCTCCATTACATTACATTCTATCCCTATTTCCTGCATATTATCTCCTCTCCTGCCCCCTAGTCCCTATCATCTACATGTATTTAGTCGATCCTGGTGTGGGGAGAGGACCTTATCAGTTCTCCCATCACACCAGGCTAGTAGTTCTGTCATCTCTACTTTTGTCATGCTTATATATCAGTTCTC
Organism: Russula aff. rugulosa BPL654; assembly: GCA_022496225.1. NCBI lineage: Eukaryota > Fungi > Basidiomycota > Agaricomycetes > Russulales > Russulaceae > Russula > Russula aff. rugulosa BPL654. The sequence goes on along the minus strand of WTXE01000226.1, from coordinate 855 downwards.
CCATCACACCAGATCGATCTTATCGTGACAGGTTATGGGCCCTGTCTAAGCATTACATCAAAACACACACGTCCAACATCATATCAAAGCCACATCTCATCACATATCCCCTCAGTCATCAGCAAAAGATCCATTTGCTTTTTTTCTCTTAATTTAGCTTGAAATGGTGAAATGTGGGAATATTGCAAATTCTATGTATTCATGACGTAGCCCTTTTTAATGCGATTCAAATGAGCCCTTAAGCATGCAAATTGGACAAGAATTGACTGAGTTATGCTTAAAACAAAAAACAAAAAAATATAGGCTTATTTAGCTTGAGAGCTCTTGGAACGCTAAAAAGCCATTTTAAGGACTTTTAAGCCATTTTCAAGCAGATGGATCTTTTCCTGATGCATCACACGCCCACTGACATGAGCAACGACAACAACAATGGACGCACAGAGCTCCCAAAGCTCAAAGACGATGGCATCAACAACAACTATGGCGGATGGGAAACCAAATCCTCTCTGAAACTAGACAACTGGGATCTCCTCAAATACATCCAGGGACCCGACTCCGAACCTCCATTTATCCCCCCCCTTCGCCAACCAGTCACTCATCACGGCCCCAATGAGGATGGTGTTCTCAGAACCATCAACGTTCCAGGCAACCACGATGAGCACCATCAAGTGGTTGCAGCTGCTGCACCCTGGACAAAAGGTAACAAAACCGCCCTCACACGAATTGTCGCCGCCATCCCTGCCAGCCAGCTACACCTTGTCAAACACACCAAATACGCAAAGAAAGCATGAAAGGCTCTTCGATCTGTCTACCAACCTCGCAACTCCCTTCGTGCCTCCACAATAAGAGGCCAAC
>WTXE01000225.1:0-43362 GCA_022496225.1 Russula aff. rugulosa BPL654 | reverse complement strand
GGACTCTAAAATCCTTAGATTTGGAGCTACGGCGAGAAGGTGAAAGGAGGTTGTGGTCTTGAATTACGACGGGCGATGGATGCGGGGAACCTGAATCGACCATTTCGACGGTGACCATGGGAGTTGTGGAAATGACAGGACGCGAGGGTGGGAGCGACCAGCGGTTGGAAGCGAAACGGAGACCAGTCTCGTTTTTTGCTTCTGGAAGATAAAGAGTGCTTGGGGCATGAAGGAGTGTGAGGTCAGTCATGGAGAGCGGGTGGTGGGACAATACGTGAGTCCATCGAGCGTATTTATAACTCTTGATATCTCCGAAACGGAAACGGAAACGACCGCTCACGTGACACTCCCCGCATTGGCCGAAAACTCAAAACCAACAGACAAAAGCTGCATTCCACTCCCACCACTTCTTTGTTTTTCTCGATGCATGCTTGGTTACGAGCACCCTGTGTGAGAGGGGAATGCCAGGAGACCTTGATCTCATTCTCACACTTAAGATCTTGCCCGTTACTCAACCACAACTTACCCGAAGTCCAAGGAAGATTATGAAACACCGTACTGAGGACTGGGGACTGCGATCACTGACCAAGTCTAACGACATTCTTTCACGCGGATTTACCGTCATGTCCCTGCGTCGACACACCGATCACGCGTGAGGGGACATCGTATCGCTTTGGTAACAAATAACAATCGTGAGCCGTGGTGGGTCCCACCGAGTGACAGTTCCAATCATTGCACCCGTCTGAGACGAACACACTGTTCTGTAATTGACCCACTACAGTATTGACCCGAGGCTCAATCTGGGTAAGCGATGTCTCGGCAAATTATACAGTTCAGGACGGCAGGAACATTGCAGGAACTGTCTCATTAGAGTTTCCTTGACAACCGATGAAAGTTCCCATGACGTGCGCAGCACTATTACAGCATCTGAAGAATGAAGAACGTCCTGCGGCTTGGATTAATTTTCATAGTGCTCGAGCACATACAGTACCACCAAGGACATGTCTCGTGAGTAAATGGGTTCACTCCTCGCTCCCTATTGAATCAAGTACTGAATTCAACGCCGGAATGCCTGGATCTGGCGGGAGCAATAGTACAGTGTGGCCGAAATCTAAAGAGAACGAGTAACGGTCGGATCGCTGAATGTTGAGTTTTCTCAAAGCACGAGATACCGGTTAAGCATTGGTTCCCACTGGTAGCGACATGGATCATTCACTTTTCTATTGTCACAGCTCACGCTGGCAACGCGCACAATCGGCATGGTCGACGCCGGTGAGAAAAGAGACATAGAAAGGGCTCCGATTGTCTCTATTAGAGAAAATGTAGTCTATTTAGTCAAGTACTGTCGAAAGGAAGGGTATTTACAGGCGAAAAGGGCTCATGCAGCCTTACTATCGTAGAGATACGGGAGACAACAGTAACGCCACATGATCTGGTGGATTTAAGTTAGAAGGCACTGGAATTTCCAGATGCCAAGGTGTGAGAGAACCGCGGAAAATTGAAACACTCATATTACAGTACACACGCGCCGCCGTCACGCGGCCACAACAGAATCGGCGAACCGTGGCATCAGTCTCAGTACTGTACTGTATTCACGACAAGTTCGCAATTCTTCTTTTATTAGCATGACTACTATATTCCGTAATTGCGGCGGTCTGATAAATTGATAAGGAGCTCGATAGTGATAGGTATTTAGGTGGAGCTTCAGAGCCAAATTTGGTGGATAGCACGCTCTACAACGTCTGTCGGCGAACGTTGTCTGGACAGAGATGTTCTGGGTAAGCATTGGTGCTCTCAGGGCGGCTTTGTATTCTCGCAAACCTAGGCAGATTAGACAAAATGACAAGGGGCCAAGAGTGGGGAGCCTATTTTAGATCCAAGAAACCCGCATCATCGTGCAGTATGCGCCGCCTTTTCATCATACTGTACTGCCTGAAACTCAGTGTTTCGTGGCAGAAACGCGGAGAATGATACTGGCAGTTGTGTACCTCATGAATTTGAAGCCTTGCAACTCCCAGAAAAGTTCCGGAGCTCATTAGACCATGCGAGATCAGTTCCTAGCAGACGAATGAGAGGCAAGTGAGCTGAGAAAATGAGAAAACAGGCAATAAATGGGCGTGACGAATGCAAGAACCTCACGTGATGAAACTGACAAATTGACTCAGATTTACACATCCGCGTCGCTGTCTCGAGGTCCTGCTCCCGGTACTGTACCTCATGCTCGACCGCCTCGACGACCACCCAGCCGTATGACAACGTCGACACCCGCGATACAGTACCTCCGAGAACGCCGTCTCATTTCCGACCCGACCCGACCCGACCTACAGTATACACACCGTGCAAAATGCCAGTAGGCTCTGTCAGTCTCTGTGGCCATTTTGACCCTTCAAAGTACGGTATTCGGGTCCTGGCAAGGTTTGAACTCTGCGACAGCGACCGAGAGAACATTTCTTAGCCCAGCCCAGCGCGACAACATTGCACAACAAACGCAATGACGAAACGTGAGCAGATATACAGGCTTCCCCAACGACACTAAGTTACAAGCTGCCTCACTCTGGCCGAGTTTGAAACAGATCTTTATTTAGACGATCGTATGACATTGACACTTCCGAGATAGCAAGCACAGGAACGGTATCATCTCACCTATTGGCCCCACAGCGCAGACGGCATTGGGACATTCCAAATCCCATTACGATGCATTCCCACGGCCGAGATTATCACCCTTCGTTCGCGCCAACTTCGGAGACGGGAAGCTGATCTCCTGGCGATACGCTTCACCTTCGTGGCCGGATCAAGCCCACAGACAGTTCGAGCGAGCGGACGTAAAAACGCCCATCGACTACTTGGACTTTAAGTTCGGTTCCGTCGTCCTTGTGTGTGGGACTCAAGCACGGCAGCGCGTTCAGCTGCGTTCGTAATCTCTGTTCCAGACAGAATGGCGACAGGGTGACCGGAAAGCTGTCGCGCAGTAACGAACTGCCCGAATACATCCTGGAAAGGTCCTAATGGCTCGGGCACCTCCACGAAAATATTCTGCAGGCGGGGCAATACTTCTGTTATTCTGGCAGCGACGAGTTCTTGCAGGGCAGCTCCGATACTTGGCACAAATTCCTTGGATAGGTAGAGATTCTTCACCGCGGTATATGGAAGTAAGAATTGCAACCATAGGCGTTCTCAATAGCGTCCTTGTTCCAACGCAGTGACTGCTTGAAGTGGAGGTCCTCTACCGTGGAAAGGAGGTGCAAAGAGGAGTTACAGACCTGCCCGATGGACGAAAGCTGCCGATTTGGTTCACTGGATGTGATACATATTAGAAGATTGTAGAAGCTAGTCCTAGATGTCCGGTATCGAAGTGTGACGTAGGGGAATTGCACATGTACTTCATCGAGTGCCCTGAGTGTTGGTGTGCAATTAATGAATTGGGTGAGTTGTGGGCAGTCAAATTTATTCGGTTGAGAAAGTTACATTCAAGATATCGAGTTGAGGGGTGTCAATGCGGGTCACAAACCTCTAGATATTCGATAACACCCTCGAAATAAAAATTATGGAGAGCGGTGAGGATAGAGCGTTTTGGTGGAGGCAGGCTCCGGCTTTCCCAGCCAGGATAAAATTGATGGTAATTGAATTGAAGGGTAAGTGTTCTGAGGCTGGACAACACGGAGATGAGAGCAACCACCGCTTCGGGTGAAATGTACCCGAAATGGAGAGCTTAAGGGAGACAAGGTGAGTAGCAGACAAAAGCCATTTTGTCAATTCCGGAAGTGGAATGCCAATCAATTGGCAGTGTTGTAGACGTGGGGCAGATCCACCCAGAAACGAATCGGGAATGGGAATGTCTGACTTGAAGCGCAGCGCTGTCAGCTCGGGGAATGGCACCTGCATCGGTACCAAGACTTTTCCCAGTAGCCTTCCTGCTGGCACTTCCCAACATCTCCAACTCGGAACGTCCAAGTCGATTTCACATACGCGATTGCTCTGCCGAAGTGCTGCAATGATGTTGTCCGTTATCATTGAAAAGGTCCTAACGAGGAGAGGCAAGGCTGGCCAGACGTCCAGTTTGTCCCTTGTAGTAGTGGGTGTACAAAGAAGTCGCAGGTTCAGCCGACGTGGTGATCCTAGAACAAGGCTTCTCCATCGTCGACACACATGGACCAGCGATTGCCACGCCTCCACCTCCATTTTGCTTTCAGTACATGATGAACCCGTCTTCGTATAGAAATCGAATATTTCTAGTAGGACGTCGTCAGGGAGTACGTCGATTCGTTTCACCTGGCCTATATCATATCACCTCAGTTTGCTAATTGCGCCTGAATGTCATGCTATGAAAGACATACGTTGACATCGTTCGGTTCGTTTCCTCCGAGTCCGGCGACGATTGTTTGCCATCAACAGGCTTTCACGATATCGGAGGGGCGAAGGTGGTACTGGAGTATATGGTGGGGAGATCTGATGAAGGGCACGCCTTTATTTAAGCTGAGCTATTTGTGACTTGAGAGAGCGGCCGATCGATGTGCTGGGAAGCGGTTACTTGAGATTGCCTACAGCTGCGGTTTTTATGACCAGTACACGATGGATTCAGGGGTGAGGGGACGGATTCAGGGCTCCAGAGGAGGGAGTGGCGTCGCAACCGCCGCGGGCCAGCGGCGCCGCCATGCTCGCGTAACGCCACCAACGCCGCCGCCGCATTGTTTTGCCTCACATGGTGTCAATACCATACCACTCCAATTGCCACACTTTGATCCCCTTATGGGGGTGGAATGACGTGCTGGCGTGGAGGTAATATGTATCACCAAGGACGGTCAAAATTTCGTCACCCGGGTTGGTGGAAAGGACGACACCGATGCACACTTCATCCCGGTTATCACCTCCATTTCCAGGTTCAATTCTGATCCCAACCCCTAAAAGCGCGCGCTGTCTAATGATCCTGTATTACCTCATGTATATAACACTCCTCAATTATAGCCTATAAGCTGTAGTCACTGATCCATCTTCCAGTTCCAGTGAAACCGTAGAAACCTGAAAACGATTTATTAGATGGCGTGCCGAATGCATTCACAATCTGCGCTTGGCCCGTTGTCGTGCAACTTGCCTGCCGCTACCGGATATTGTCGAAGTTACATGTGCGGCATGCAGCGCGGGCAGCTCGGAGAAGAACAGTATTTTTTTTGGTGGTTCCAGTTGATGAGGACATGACGCGCCGCAGAGACGATGCCGGGTGTGCCACCCTACGGGAAAGAAATGAGATTGGAGGAGTGAAGGGGAGATTCGGACTTTGAGGAAGCGTCCTGTACTCAGCGCGAGCATGGTCAAAACTTCGAGCGTCGAGGAGAACGTGGGCAGGTCATAGATCTTCACCAATCTTTCGACTGGTGACAACCCTGAGATGAGATCGCGAAGAGGAGCAGGGAGAAGATGCACACCTACGGAGATTGGGTCGTTGGCGACTCGACGTCTTAGGTTTGACTACGTTGCGCAGGAGCACTGACGACCCCTTCTGACCCCTGGCGAGTCGACGAACCGCAGGTCGCGCTCGAGTTGAATTGACTACAACTCCTTCGTGTGTCCCGGCCGCGCCGCAACGGCAAACACCTTCACCACAACGACACACCTTGGCCCGTTTGAGCTTGCTGAACAGACTGCTTTTGCCGACGTTGTGGAAGCCAACGATCCCGGCCATGACGCTCTGCGCCGCGCTACGCTCGGTTTATACGCCTCGAGGAGGCGGAGCAATGCCGGGGCCGTGTCAGATGCCAGGTTCGTACGCTGATGCGGACACGCAGAGCGCAATGCGAGCGTCGGAGTCGTGTGGCGGAGGTGTTTGAGCTATGCCTGGGCGGCCCGGCGTTCCCACACTAAGTTACAATAATACAGTCGAATATCGATGATCTCCAGGTGAAGAGGAGAAAGAATGGGGGCTTTCGCACCGATTTTGTTTGATCACAAAAACGAGACGCTTGCCCTCCGCACGCCGCGCGGTGGGAAATTGCGGGAAATAATAACTCCCTTACAGCATATGTGTATATGCGCCGTCCCGCGTCATACTCGCTACCTTTAAGTTGGACGCTATGCTCACCAGCGTGTTAAGGCGCACAGCTACCAGAACTCCCACAGGGAGACGCTGATATACGCCCTCTGTAAAACCCTTAGCGCGCCACGGAAGTTCGGATAAACACGTGACGTATCTCGGAAGCGAAAAAAAAAAAAAAATCAGAATACTTGATCATCTATTCTCCCGACAAGAACCTGACAGGTTCCTGCCGAGATTTGACAACCAGGTACAGTATTCAAGGATTGGGAATCGCCTCCGTCGATGGCCGGCCATGATGAGCCTCTGCAGATTCGAAGAACAGGCCATGCAATGCAAAGGCGGATATGCAGCAGTTGGACGCGCGATCACGCTGCTCAAGAGCATCATCATCATCGTGGGTTATTTCTTCTTCTTCAGATTCTGCCGGTTGTCGCGATAATGTCTCAAAGTGATTGATGACGAGTGGAAAGGGGGTGGATATCTCAGCCATCTACAGACGACTGAAAGACCGAGATAGGGGAGGAAGGATGATGTCACAAGACTCACAACTATGAGGTTCTGCCATGGCACACGTGTTTGAGTTCGTACCACGATCTCATCCCCTGCTCCCTCTAACACAGTGACACCGACAAAGTCAATGTCCATCTCCGCTCTATAAACTAACCATGCTCGCACATAGAGATAAAAAATATGTTGAGTAGTGAATCACTAATTCACTGCTCAATATATTTTTTGTCATTGTTCAAGTCAAGCAGGTAGATCGATCGATGCAGTTTTGTGAACTTTTTTGCGCAAGGCTAGTACCCTTACAACCCATATTCACTTTTTACAAGCTGATAAGCGTATCAACAGGATAAAAAATGACGCATACCTCTGCCATTGGACTTGCTACGCCCCTTTTGCCCGACACTTTCGGCGGTGGTTTGAGGGGTAGAGGTAGAAGGTGGCGAGATAAGACATGCGATGCGAGGAAGTAAGTATGGGGTACTGACGAGGCGTTGTTGAGGGCAGCCTTGGTGCAGACGAGCCTCAATGGTGTCGGTTCGACTCTGGGAGGCGCTGAAACAAGGCCATTGGTTCGGGGACACCACGGTCATCACGATGACGCCAGCCAGACTCCGGAAAAGGTGACTGACCTGCGGACCGGTTTGCGATCTCGACCCTAATATGACAACATGCTTTCTTTCGCAGCTTGCAGTAACAATCAATAGTTTAGACATGTAATACCTGGAGAGCGTGTACAAATACGTAGGTGGCGCGGCTTGGCGAGGTGGTTGCTCTTTACTGTGTGCGTACAGTACAACAATGGTAACATGACTATATAGTAGATGACAAACACCCCATCTTTTCTCCTTATCCCCTTCGAACGTACCTCCTTCAACAACAATTAAATACGTGGCACGCAAGCAGCAACGAGCAGCAGCAGAGCAGATCAGATCAGCAAAGGAAAAAAAAGAAAAAGGAAGAAACAATGCGGCGACTATCGGTTTACACCAGCGCTTTTACCAGCATCCCTTCCAGACGACAATACTCGGGCACGATAGCCGCATAGGCCATGAACGCATCGACGTCCGGCTCAGCGATCTTTGCCAGACCCACTTGCGTTTCAGCTTCACTCGCTGGTAAGGCCGTGACTGGCATCAGCGTAGTGGTCGCCCCTGCATCGCTTGTTGCTGCGCCGGTGTTGGCCGTGCCTAGGTCAGGCGTCGTAAATGTAGTCGGGGGGAGAGCACCACTTGATCCCATCGAAGTCCCCGTGGCTGTTGTCGTACTTGTCGTACTTGATCCCGTCGCAGTTCGTAACCGCGCCGCGAGTTCCCCCTCACCGAATGCGTCCCCGCCGAGGCGCTCCATTTCCTCCAACGCATCCTCTTCTTCCTCTTCTAAGACCGCCGCACCGAAACCGGTCCGCCGGGCGTTGTAGGGCGTGTTGGCACCACTCCCCGCGGGGGTCTCCCCACCGATATGCGTACGGAGTGGGGTGCCGCCGCTGGCTACCCAACGCTTTGCAAGTAATCGCCGCACTTCCTCCTCGAAGCTCCCGCGACCGGTACCACGCTCTTTACCCCAGACCCATCGTGCGACGTATGCACCGCCCAAGGCTGCTCGCCCGGGGTATCCCTTGGCTGGCGCGTTGCGGTGGGGCGTGATTTGTGCCGAGTCAAGCTGGGTCGTGGGAACAAATACAGGAGCGTTGAAAAGCTCGCTGACAAGCGACGCAACGGCCGGGAAATTGATGGCAGCTCCCGTCGCAAGGATTCGTGCCGGCAACGTGGATGAGTCGTACGGATCGAACGATAAGCCCAACCCGGACCCCGGCGTACCCAACGGACCAATAGCCGGCGTTCCTGTGCGCTGTCCAGGACCAGGGGATGCTGCTGCGCTGCTCGTCACCAGTGAACTATTGCCCCGTGCGCGACCTACGGCTGCACCAAGTGCACCCGTCGATGTCATACGCGCCCATCGCACTCGGAAAGAGAGTACTTGACTCTCAACTAGACACCGAGGGTTAGCGCGAAGGTCGCGGAATTCGTTGACCTTAACGCCCGTCTCAAAGCGGAAGATTCCTTTGACATGCGATAACGGGTGGCTATCACCCTGAAGTAGCCAAAAGCTGAACAGCTTGTCATCGAGACTGGAAAACTGGTGTAAATGAGGGACAAAACTGAAGATATTGTCGAGACGAACCCAATAGAACCACCTGGTGGAACGACGGACACAAGGCGGTCGAACGCGCTCCACGATTTTGTATACATATCCCTGACGAGTGCCCGCGGAACATCGGCATTTCTGAGGCTGGTGTAAGAATATAGCGAATAAGTCGATCTATCTAAAGCGTACCTGCTGGTCAACATGCTGATGTATTTCCGCTTCTCGCTTGGATCCTGAGCGGGATGTGGGAAGACACTGTAAAGGCGACTGGAGAGGTAATGCGGAGCACTTGTAAGAAGGAAATCCATGGGACCGAACGAGAGTATGGCATCGGAGGGAGAAGGGACCAGCGAGAGGTACGTTGATAAGTAGTCGGCAGTAAATGACGCAATTGTAGTGTCTTTAACAGATTGAGGAGACATTTTTATGAGTTTAGCAATAGCAAACTTACCAGGTTCGAACCCGTATCGCTCAACAAGGTATCGTGAAACAGTTGCAACTCGACGCCCACCACCGGAGACATCCACGTCCCCTAACCACCCACGTACGCGCCATGCCTCTTCCCTGGACCCCGCAATATACTCAATCACCTCGTCATCCCAATGGCCCTGACCTGCTGAGGCATACACATACATACCCGTCGCGCACGCCTCCGCTTCGCCCATCTTAATCCACGTGCCAGAAATGAGACTCGCGAGGAATGCGGATGCAATTTGAACACGGCCCGTGCGAGCCCACGTTTCAGGAGACGTCTCGCGGACGCGAAGTATTTGCGCGGCAACCAGGGACGAATTTGCACATGTTCCGACGCGGGCAGCCATGTGGTCAGGCCCTCCAAGCATGGCCTCGATGCTCAGCGCATGAGAATGTGAAAATGTGTCTTGTGCTACGGGGGTATTTGGTAAGGAAAAGGTGTTCGGTGAGAGCTGAGAATGCAGGGGTAGTCGCGAGTCAAGGGCGGGGAAACTGGGGACTGGAGTTGATTTCCACCAGACGAGGGCATGCTGGAGATGTCACGTGATGAGGATCTCGGGCTGGGCAAGGAGGATCTTGAACACGGAAGCAAATCTCACCTGAGCAGCGCCGCCAATGGATTTGATCCTCGAGACTTCATGATTTCGGCTAATTTCCTCCAAAAGAAAATCTTGGGAGGGACAAAAGAGGGCAATCAAAAGGCAGGTGACACGCGCGACGGGGTTGAAAGATTCGATCCCGATCGTGTAAAAGATGAAATTTGATTTTTTTATTTTATAAACTGGGGTTTGGTTCCGCGGAGGAAAAAAAATTGCTCACCAAGGGCCTTCACCCACATGTCCACCGGTGTCGTGTATGCATCTCCTGGAGTTGTAAAGATTCCACCCTGGGTCCTAGATCGTGTCAGAACGATCCACATGACGTGACTTTCTCCACCATAGGCACGGATGGGACAGAACTCCACTACGCGTAGCATCGCACAACTCCCAAAGGCTCGATCCAACCCAACCCTTCCCATCCCAGTCAACCTGCAGCTTAAAACGGGGGACTCACTGGTATTCGGAAAGAGCGGTATCAAAATCCACGGCCTCCACTCCAACAAGTTCCAAATTCTCATCGACAATCGTCGCCCGTAGCTGATCTGTCGAGAGTTCGAGACCGAGAAACAAGGCCTGACCACTTTTTGAAGGCCCAGGCATGGCGATGTGTTTGAGCGATGACAGGGAGAGCGAATGCTGATATGCTGAGAGTAGGCTGGTATCGATGACGGTGTATCAGAACGAGATGGGGTATGGGTGGGAGGAGGATGGTGGTATGTGGGACTTCCGTTAAATCGGTTTTCGTACGGTGTTCCGCGGGGAAGAAACCGGGCGCGGAATCACAAACTAGAAGAGGGCCAAGGCGAAGGGAGCGATCCCTCGTCGTCCTGCGTAGAGAGCGTAGAGGAGAATAAGGGCGAGAGATAAAAAGATAAAGATCCAAAAGATCCTGCAGAAACTGACTTGCCCTTTGAACGAGCCGTCGCCGCTTGCCGCATCGTCGCGTCCGTTCCCACGGTAGCCCTCGTCCAACGAAATTCTTTCATCATGATTTCACTCCAGCCAACCCAAACATACGACCTCTCTCTACCCTCCAGATTTAAGAATAGAACCCGGAGGATTCCCATCCAAGAGGGCGAAAAAACCGCGACATTGCTTTTGTGTACTGCGTCTTGCCAAGTTGTAATTGATTCTCTTCGGCCAACACAGGCATAGTGCAAGCAACCACCGTAACGATCAGCTTGCTGTGCGTCATTAGTTTGGGGATCTGTTTACTGTAATTGAAGATTCTGTGTGTACAGTAGTCAGACAAGACTGCCCCCCGAGAAATTCTCCTGGCTACACATGGTAATTAATGCACGGGCGCTTCGAAACATTTCCTAACGGGCAGGCAATTCAGGTCGATCGATGTCTGTCTATTTGACTGACACGAACACGAAGCCATCGTGGGTTTTCTCTGTGCGCAAGACAATAGCGCATATCGTAATTTATGACATGATACAGCAGGGTCGTTGATCTTTCTGATAAAGACTTATTTATCCATTTAGGGCAAATTCCTTGGATTCGAGGGATACGTCGTTGGCCGATTCAGCCAGTTGCTCACAATATGATTTGTTCATCATCCATAACCCCGGAAGTCTATCTGAACCCAGATATGATCGATATGATCTCCTGCGCTGGTTCCCGGGCCCGGCGATCCGAATCCCACTTGCAAAGTCTCAATGAAACTTGTTTCTTGACTGGTGTCAATCGCTGCACTTGTGACTATCTTTAGGATGTGGGTGGAGCCGGCTCGCGCCTCCGCATTGCGCCTCATATATGGTGGTCCTTCCTCCGAAACATTAATAATATGAGCGGTTGGAAATACGATACTGTATGTGATTGTTCAAGTGCTGCTGTCTTATCCTGCCAGTGCTCGTCATGAGTTGGCCATACTCCTAGGACGACCGAACATGGTGAGGTGAGAATAAATCCTGTCTCCATTTCCATTTGCCAACCCATGCCGCCATGCGCAATCCCGTGTTCCGTGTTTCGGCGACACTTGTTCAAATTGGGCTCCGCGCCACTTTGTTATAAGCGCTGTACTCGGGCGCCGGATTGGCCCAGCAGGGCCAGGACCGGCGCTCGTCTGAGTGATAACATCAAAAAGATGTGCTGGAGAATGTTATGGAACAAATTTTAGGGGACAATTGTCGGGGGTGGTCGGGGCCTTGGATCTCAGAGAAAATGGGGATGTAATTCGGATGGAGAAATGAGATAGGTAGTAGTACACTGTAGTGCTGGCCGGGAGGTTGATAACGGAAGAAAAGTAGGACCTCGTTCTTAAAGGATAGAAGGCCACCACAACTAGAGAACAGACGGGGCTCATGGTTTCATTGACAGGAACGGCTTTCAAAGTCCACCCGGTTTGATTACAGTAGGCAAGATTGATGACTTGTCCGGCAGGGACAACAGCGCCCAAGCACCGAGAAGCCACATTGATATTTTTCCCGGCATACACCAGCAGCCGAACTGAGTTGATGATCGGGATAAATTACTGTGCTCTTCCTACAGAGTTGGTTCCGTTTCTTCCGTGTACAAAGCGAAAGCGATGAATGTTCCGTAGCGCTGACGGTACGGACCTGGGAGAACCATCCAGAATTGATGACCCGTTTTGAGATCAGCCATCACTGACATTTTTTCTTGATGCAGGGTAAGTTGAAAAGATATAACTGTGGAGGATATCATATTTCATGTTCATCAACAGTACGACAATAAGTCTCCTTGTACAGCATATACCAGGAACACAAGAACGTGTTTCAGAGTTGCTGATTGTGGGGGTGTGAATATCGGCCCGGGGAATCCCGAACGGGGCATTCGAGGACACGTGCCTGTATATGGGCCTGACTAACACGTCTTCCGCTGGCGGCAATGGTCAACCTGCGAGAGTACTTGGAAGGGAAAATCGTAGGTTTGTTAACATACAAGTAGCGCATTTTCTGATCCCATGGAACTCTCAAACTTAGGACTTTGAAGGCCAGAAGCTCGTAGAGCGGATCGCACATTATGCTACGATAGAGTTGGCGGTGCGTGGAGCGACGCCCAGCGCTGATTTCACTCTGACGTTGTAACGATGTCTCCCAGGTATTTGCTTTCTTTATCGGATTCTTGTTTCAGTCCATTCAAGTTACGTTTATAACGTTTGGCTTGGGTGTTACTGCCATTTTTGCGGTATGTGGTTTGATACTTTCTTGTGGCGTGCTGAACGAAATGTTTGCTTGTGCATATAAAAAAAGATTATTATTCCGCCTTGGTCGATGTACAACAAGCACCCCGTCACTTGGCTTTCGCCAAAGGAGACGAAGAAAAAGGATTAATGACGGGGGGTGGGGATGGACGTGGAGAGCTTGATGTGTTCGGTGTTGGTTGAGGCTCAGCCGTGTTCCTCGGTTGTCTTCCATTACTGTGTTAGATAGTCGTTGGGCGGTGATCGCGCCGAGAAAGGGAGGTGATGAATTGGTTGGGAACGAACCGAAAACGAACCAAAGATGGTAGTTCCCTGACGCCCTAGGAATAGTTGTGATGCGAGAGTGCGAAGGGTTAGTTGATCATTGAGAGGGATGAGCAAAGCTGGACCGACACTCGACCCAGGTTCGATCCGACGTGCGGCACGACCATTTGGTCTTCAGACTGAATCCATCCCCGAACACTCACACTCACACTCACACCCTCACTCTCCTCCGTCCAACACAGAGCCCCTTTCCTTCTACAACTTCAACTACCTCGGTCCTCTCCCCCGCGAATCCTCTACAGGGCCCACCACACTCACTCCTTCTCTCCCTCCCAACTCGCCCATCACGTCTTCAACAACGGCTCCCATTCCGCGCGGGGCGGCCTCAAAGCCGCGCCCAATGTCCCTCCCCCCCACCTCCTACGCCCCGTCATACTCAGGCACGTCGTCAGAACGCCCACGCCAATATGTCGAACAACCCCTTGCCTCGGCCCAAAGACATTCCCAACGCGGCCTCGAACCTACCAAGCAGCGCACCACAAATCGTATTCTCGGCGACTACACCCTCTCCAAGACTCTCGGCGCAGGTAGTATGGGAAAGGTCAAGTTGGCTCATCATAACGTTACAGGCGAGAAGGTGCGTACGACACTCCTACTATCCTTTCTTTTGTCAGCGCTCCTGCATAGCAGGAACGTATTTTCCTTCCTCTCGCCCTTATTCTCGGTTTTAAAACATATGTCGTCACGATCACTCTCGTCGTCTCCAAATTGTCTATCATGGCCGATGTTGTTCTCCCAGTCTCATGGTGTTATCCGCCACCCAGACTGCGCAAGTGCCATATCTTCGTATTCTCATCGTGGCCATGATCAATGTGACATCCATCCTGCTCCCTTTTTTCTGCCCTTTCCTGTTATTCGTTTTCTTATCCTACTCTGCGAATTGTGCTTCGTTTCCGTATCGATGATTCATGGTCGATGAGTGCGCATAATGTCGCCTCCGAACGTTGTCTTCCTACCGTCCGCCTGCGTATGCCTGCGGAAGCAAGGCTGACGGCTATTGCCACGCCCACGACGCACCTTGGTAGGGCTGTGTGGTTAGGTCATCTCGAGCGCCAAAGGGCTTTTCTCGATGGCTGATTTGCTACAAACGCTGTCTTTTCCTCTATTTTCACCTATTGTTTACCGTTATTTCGTAAACACTCATTCTCTACTTACAGCTTGCCGTCAAAATTCTTCCCCGAGTAGTCCCTGTTCAACTCGTACCTGGGTCACCAAACGCCGAAGCCGCCGCCAAGCAGGCGACCAAGGATGCCTCGAAAGAGATCCGCACGATCCGTGAGGCTGCGCTTTCGCAGCTGCTCTACCACCCGTACATATGCGGTATGCGCGATATGATTGTGCATCAACACCATTACTACATGGTATTCGAGTACATAAACGGCGGGCAAATGCTTGACTATATAATCAGCCATGGTCGATTACGGGAACGCGTTGCAAGGAAGTTCGCAAGGCAGATAGGAAGCGCGCTAGAGTATTGTCATAAAAACAACGTCGTACACAGAGGTGCGTCCTTTCATCAGGGGCAGATGGCTCACCACCGATCGCTGACATCTGTTAGACCTTAAAATCGAGAACATTCTCATATCTCAGACCGGGAATATCAAGATCATCGATTTCGGGTTGTCAAATCTGTACGACCCAATCGGTCACTTGTCAACATTCTGCGGTTCTCTCTATTTCGCTGCCCCAGAGCTTCTCAATGCCAAGGTTTACACTGGTCCCGAGGTCGACGTGTGGAGCTTCGGAGTGGTGTTATATGTGCTGGTCTGTGGTAAAGTGCCGTTTGACGACCAGAGTATGCCTGCGCTGCATGCCAAGATCAAGCGCGGCCTGGTCGAGTATCCAGTCTGGCTTAGCACAGGTGCGTGGTGAGATTCGAGTACCAGTGGGATAGTAAATGACAAGTTTGCGCAGAGTGCAAACACATACTTTCCCGAATGCTTGTCACCAACCCTCAGCTGCGTGCACCACTCCCAGACCTTTTAAATCATCCCTGGATGACGCGTGGGTTCGAAGGCCCACCCGATGCCCATCTTTTACGGCGCGAGCCTCTGCGCGCTGACGAGCTCGATCGACAAGTCATCCGTGGTATGACCGGCTTTGAGTTCGGCACCGAAGACGAGATCGAGCGGAGGCTAGTCGCGATCCTTGAATCTGAAGCATATAAACGGGCAATACAATTTTGGGAAAACAAACGCGAACGGCCACAAAATTGGGGCGAGTCACTATCCAATACTTCACTCGCTGTCGAGTGGGACGGTGCGGGGGCCAGGGAAACAAAATGGAGACTGTATCAACGCCTAGGAAGAACAAACGTTTCTCCGGATTTGACTTTATCGCCGCAAGCTGTTCTCGCCTTCGACCTCGCCCCCATCTTCCCCATTTGCTTCTCCCTCCCCATCACAGTCCCAGCTGTCAAATACGTCGCTCGCTGATGTTAACCAGAAAGACCCTCCCAATCCAACGCGCGGCTACCACTCACTCATTTCGATGTATTATCTTGCTCGGGAGAAGATGGAACGCGATAGGGTGTACGGCGCGGGTCACTTTGCGAGCTCACAGTTGTCGGTGAATCCTCCGCAGCGTTCACCGGAAGAGGCACCCCCACCTAGCGCTTCGAAGCAGTCCATTCAACTCACCGTACCGGCTTCAACAGTTACTCCCCAGAAAGCCGTTGGCGCTACAGACTACAATATGCGTCCATCACGGCTCCCAGCTCCCGAATCCTTGCACTACTCCAAAATGTCATACGACTCCCCAGGTGGTACTCCCTCTCCGACAGGGGCGACATTCCAGCATCAGCAACCCCGGTCTCGCGCACGCGATGCTGGTTTACCCAACTCGAAACACGCAGTAGAAATCGCGCCACCATCGCCGATTACCGTTCCGGGCGGGCCGGACTCAGCTTCCATTCCCCCTAGCCCTGCAAGCGCGACCTTGCCACGTGCCCCACCTGCGTCTACGCATCGCCGTTCTCACAGCGTGAGTCACCGCCAAGGGGTTCCACGCGGCCTGGCGAATGTGTTCGGTGGTGGTGCTGGCTCTGGGGAGGCGCTGGCGTGAATGAGCATGGACTCCGGGTCAATGTCAACAGTAACGTAAATGGTCACGATCGCGATCGACCTCAAACGGCCGGACCGGAGCTCGCAACGTTCTCTGAACGAATGGAGGATGAGGAGGCGGAGGATACGACTGACACTGTCGACGCTCCACCGGAAGCCATGTTGTCACCGGCGGGACCATCATTGTCCGCGGGCGCAACGTTCGTACGTAGGTTCGGTAGCCTTCTGGTCGGCGGTGGGAGTATACGTGGGGCAGGCGACCGCACTAGCAAACGGACGAGCATTTCGGGTCCCCACGCCCGTCCACAGACATTGATCGCACTGTGACGGAGAAGGAAAAGGAGAGGGACAAGGAGGGGAGACATGCAGCATCACTCCGAATGAGAAAGCGGAGCTGCCCTCAATCTTGACGCCTACTACTTCCCCTTCTGCGGGCGATGAAGGCACCCCCGCCGCTACGGACCGCAGCGGTGTGGAGATACAGGTTTCGGCTACAGGAGGGATCTCACACAGCCAGACGCAACCACTACATCGACGGGCTGCAACGATCCTCGATCCACAGAGCCACGCAAAGCGGCATGAGCGCCGGAGCAGCACGGGCGGTGCATTGTTATCGACTGTCGGTGGCACGCTCGGGCGCCATCGGCGGCCGTCGACCGCCAATAGTACAAGGCCGCCACAGTTTGAGCGATCGTTTGGGCAGAAAACCTCGGAGGTTCCTGAAGAAGGCGCGTCGAGGCAGGCTCATGTAAATGGTGCTGGGTCCGAGTTGACGGATGGGGAGGACGCGGCCGATAAGGACTTCAAGCCGGTGTTCCTCAAGGGTTTGTTCAGGTACGTGCGATTTGCCAGCTGTGCTCTCTTACAGGTGATAAACCATGTGCCTTGGGCATTTTTAGTGTCGCAACAACATCCACTAAGTCACCTGCGGTCCTCAAGGCGGACATCCGACGCGTACTAGACCGTATGCAAGTGCAGTACAGAGAAACCAAGACCGGATTCGACTGCATTCACCTACCATCGATCGACATATCGTCATTACAGGATCCGCATGGGACATTATCGACGCCATCCCCGAGGAAACACCGTAAGCAGGGTTCGGCAGGTTCAGGCGACTCTGGGGGCACGACGAAGCGAATCGTTCGTAAAGCATCGAAGCTTTCCTTCGGCATGGGCCGTAAAGACAAGGACCGTGGCGAGGCGAGCGTGAACGGAAACAGCACGGCCAAGGAAAAGGAAAAAGAGAAGGACAAGGACGTGCCCGGTCGACCGTCTGGTAGCGGTAGTGGCGGTGGCGGTCCCACGTTCGGCGTGACGCAGAGCAGCGGCTCGTCTTCTTTCTTTAACGTCCCGTCGAATTCGGCTACTCCCCACGCAGATGACGCATCGGCAACGTTGCACCCGGACGATTCACCTCGGCGCTCACATTCACCAGCGAGGAGTAAGAACTTGCCACCGATACCACGCGATTTTGCTGGTGCTGGTGCTGGTGCTCAGCAGCAGCAACAGGGGACGCCAACAAATGGAGAAGTTAATGATCGAGAGGCGTTTGAGAGTGTTGGGCAGAACACGCTCTCTGTCAGGTTTGAGATTAACGTCGTCAAGGTATGTCACGGTTTTTTTGGTCTTGGATCTGATCTTATTTGTCTTTTTGTCTTTAGGTTCCCTGGCTGCCGTTACACGGTATCCAATTCCGTCGTGCGGGCGGAGATGGATGGCAGTACCAGATGCTTGCGCGACGAGTCCTGACTGAGCTGAAGCTCTGACATGATGAAATGACATGACATGCTATCATCGGTTAAACGATCGATCTCTCTTATCACCCTTTCTTAAAAAACGCTCGCTCGATCTTAACCTACTAGGCTACTACACGTCCTCATCATTACCTGTCCCCACCCTACCTCACTCACTCACGTCCCCATGAAGATGACTGACACGATTTCCGGATTTATTCCCGCTACTGCTCTTGCCCCATCCTCGTCGTGACCCTCGTTGGCCCTTCCTCCTACCTACCTACACACTCCCTCCCTTTGGCCAATGCCCCCCTTTAATCATGTCATGAATGCCCGTTGAGTCTGTCGCTCACGCCCCTTCTTAATCAACTTAGACGGTCTCTCCTTTCTTTTCTTTCCCAGGCCGCGGGTCATTTCGTACATGTGTGCCGATTCTCCTTTTTTTTTTTTTCATCGTGGTATCTATATTCCAGTAGCCAGCCAGCCACCTTTTGGAAGGGCTTTGTATGATTTCCACTGTCTCTCTACTACTTATGATCAGGTCCTTTTTTTTTGGAGGGTTCACGTTCTCCTATCCTAGTCTGTCCAGTATGTTTTATGCTAGTGACTCGCAGCAGCTCGCAGCAAAAACATATATATATACGACATCACACCTCATCACATCAAATCACATCTGAGAACCGAACTGACCGCAGTAACCGGTTCTGTCATATTCGAGTCACGTCCAATTTGGGGAGATGATCGATCGCGCCCTCGTGTTGTTTTCAACGCAAGCTGTGCTGCGCTGTAGTAGTACCAGGCGGTGCCTCCGCCTATGTTGCCGTTGGGTCTGCTACTGTATTGTATTTGTCAAGCGATCTCATTAATGAATCGCTAGTCTGGAGGGCGTCAGCCAAGGGGTTTTTCCATTCATTACTTGGGATCGGGAAGGAAATGATGAAATAATTTGCTTTAACCGTAAACCTGGTGTATGAAAAGGGCATCCGGTCCGGTGGCCCGGACTTTTGCATACTGGCACGTGTTGGCGTTCGTTTTTTTTGCCAGACTTGGACGTGAGCCCGCTGAATTCCGATAAGTTCACAATCCTCTACAGTTCACAATCCTCTATATATAACTTACGCCCACCCGTTTCTCGCTCAGGTTAAAACATGCCAGGCTTACTAGTGGACCAGTTGCGGTTGGAGTTCGTGTTTTGACGAGAAATAGGAGCGAAACCAGACGCACACAGTGACATAGGAGGGCCCCAACTTGAACACGGCATCGCAACTTCAATTGCAACTTGACCTGAATCTCCTCCTCATGGACATCGGAGTCTAGATAAATATCGACCATGTTTGAAGCTTAAGAGGGGACTCCTCCTTCTCCCTATCCCTTCTGGTGACATCCAGAGACTCTCTTACCGCCCATTGAAATGGCTTCGATACGTTACCTTCACCATCTGCGGAGCTCGCGGAGATCTGCTCCAGTCGCACGACGGCCCCGAGGTTAACTATGAGACTACGTCGATCAACAACGTCATTGGCCCATACTACTATCGGCCTATTGGTGAGGGTTCTTTTATTTTATTTTCATCGCAGCAGCTCTACACTGTAACTGACACCGAATTAAAATTACAGAACCTTATGTATATGTTGATTACAACTTCTTCGACCATCGAATCTCGTCTCTTGAGTCTTTTGCAAAAATGCCGCGCCGAAGCCGTTTCCGTGATGACGTTATTGAACATGATGGTCCGCTTGGCGTTATCAGACAGCTCCCTGCTAGGTACTGTGATGTGTCCCGCATCATTCCCGAATTTAAAGGCGACGAGGTATGGTGGATTTGCAAGGTTTTCATATGTGTGATCCTTCAATTGAATGCTTAACCTCCCTCTCCCAGTACATTCGCGGCGGTCACTCTCACACGAATGACGCGGACGTACTATACGAGAGGTCAGACGATGAGGTACGGCCTCATCGAACCTTTTATATCGACTTCTTCAGACGCTGCCTTGCTTGCATGAGCTGCGAATCCCACGCTTTATCAATAAATCGAGACACTATGTAAAATTCCGTTAGAACGAGATGTGAACGAGGGAACAAGCGCCATGCCATCTAGGTTACATCACTCTCCGCCAGTGAGCTCAGCGCTTCGATGGCATCCGATGCCCACAACCGGGACAACCCCTCGATGCTGGAATTCGTTCTCGATAGCAAGAAACCAGCACTGTAGTTTGCTTTCGATAGGCTCGCCCGATGTTCTTCACATGCTTGACGTAACTTACGATAATTCGCCGAACCTGGGCAGTTGAGTTGTTGTAACATGGGTTGCGGCAGGAATCTAAGCCGCAGGATGATGACCATGAGGACTCGGAGGCATTAGACATATAGCAGAAGATTGGGGGTGGAAAAACGAGGGTGATATATCAGATTTTGCGCACGCTTATCGCGAGTCGGTGAGGGCGTGGGTGCAGCCAGTGGGCGAGAGGAACTTTGCTAGTGTATGCGCCGAATACAGTAGATGCGGCGGGCCATTACAGTACCGGCGCCAATCAGGGCGGCAGGGCCACATCGCATACAGTAATTCCGATTCTCCGTGCCCTTGCCGTCTTTCCGTTTAGAGATCGACACTCATCCTCGTGGTGCGCCGCCACAGTGCTGTACCCGAGTACTCCTTCGCAGTTGGCTTCTTTCCTTTCGGGGACCAACAAACAATGCACAACACCGCGCGTTTCCGCGAGGCTTTCTCTACGATTCCAGACCGATTACTATATCTACTAACTAGGTGCACGATGACGCTCCTTCCGTATATGCCCCGCGTCCGCACCGGCCGTTTTCACTCAACGGCACGCGCATGAAACGAGTTCGAGTACCCCCAGCGATATGCATTGCGTGATTCCGTCTTTCCTGGCCCTCGTTCAGGCTGAGGACAACGTGTACTTGAATCAATAACTTGATTGTCGACGGAGCGCCCACTGGAACTGGCATGATAGGTGTAATGATATACCAGCTGGGGGCGGCTTCTCATTGTTGGACAGGGCACAGGGGGAGGTAACACGTGGTTCTCTTGTATTTCTTATTCTGATTTATATTTTTACTAGTCGCAATGTCATTATAATCGAGGGCTGTCCAACTAGATCAAACTGCTGCGAATTGGCTATAAGGTTTGTTGTAAAATCTGCGCCCACACACTACTCCAAAAGCATAAATGAATCTGTACAGTAAAGTGTCAACAGCGTCGAAGCATGGAAAGTGCCGGCGAGCGTCAGGTCAGAAGGTCGTCAGTGTGTTTTACACGTTCCATTCAGGAGGCATACAGTAATCGCATCCGAGTCTCCGGGACCAGAACTACCATACCAGGGATTGGGGTATTCGCTGCCTTACATCTGCCATGGCATGCACGCAACCCTGTGGCGTCCCTAATCTCAAGGTTTCCTCTCCTCCGATGTGACGCCTATGATGACCCGTTACCCCAGATGAAGATGTGAAGGTGTTTGCAATAACTAAACGCTTTTCTTTTCGGGAGGTCCTCCTGGGACGGCCAATTCTGAGATACGCAACATGATAGTATAGGTACCTTCGGGGGTGCGCTGGGTGCCGACGTAGTTTGACTGGCCAGTGATACTGTTACGCCTGCTGTCATTGGCGCCGGAATCAGCCGGGCGTGTTAGGGGAGACGGGGGTGAGGAATTGCCAGTGGGCTCCACGCCCATAATGTAAATGTTAGTTTCTAGGGTAATCACCCTTTCAATACTCAGCCGTCGGCGAAGCGGTTCTCTCCAGTCCAGAAACGGAGCTTCTGACGCAGAACTGGTTGTCGATGGTGTCGCGATATAGTATGGACTGCTCGGACTTGGTGAAACCTCAGACGACGGAGATGTTGACGGCGATGGAAGCTCCTCGAGATATCGCAGTTTGGATGGGCTCCTAATGGACACATGAACGACATCTTCGCCCTCAATATTTCCACAGACGTCTAGGGGGGCTGTTAGTCAAGAAGGAAGGAAGGAAAAGGAAGTGTCATTGACGAGCCTTTGAAGATGATGGCATCGTTGTCTGGTACATGCCAGACGTTGCCGAAAGCCCGCCTATGATGAGGAGTTTTTATAAATATCCGCCCAGGCTTATCGGTGATAACCCAGATCCTCGCGTCACATTCAATCGCGTCCCGAAAATCCTCGATCGGGTCGACCTTGAATTCACTATGGTATTTCTTTCGCGTTTTTGGAAAATCCGGGAATTTGTAGAAATGAGGGTTTTGCTTCAGAGTGAGACGCCCTAAACCCTCTACGCGGCTGAAATTCCAAAGAATTTCTGGTAGATTTGATTCGTGACTAAGCACCTCTGACATTAAGAATCAGAAACCGGGAACGACATCAGTACTGTATACGAATTCGGTACTCACGTCTCACGATGATTGGCTTCAGGTCAGGAAGGGACTTGAGTAGATGGAACTCGACGATTTTGGTTGATTGACTTGGTTCTGGCTCGGGCTGTTTATTAGCTGTAGCCTGAAACTCACTATTATATGAGGTGCAGCAGCTGAATACGTTCAAGCCTTACTTTCGGAGAGAGCCAATTTGTAAGGCTTTCCCAAATAGTAGTTGAAAGCGTTTTATCGTTTTTCTTTGCTTCCGCCATCCTTTCGTTGACCGTACGCTGCAAGGTGCGCTGGCGGTCACGGTGGTATCTCGTTTCATAACTTTCCAGCACCTCGATGGCCGTTTTAAACGCCTGATCCACTCTCTCGGATGTCTTTTTTTTCGCGCGTGCGGCGGAGAGTAGGGCATCATCAACGACTTTTAGCGCCCTGTCAAAAAAGAAATCGTCAGAGTGGTAGCAAAGGCAAGAATGTGCATGAAATTGGGAGCATTACAATCGGAGCCCGGAATCTGCTTCCGGAGTTTGTTCTTGTGCCTGAGAGAAAGCTCGACAAAGTGAAACTAATTCCTTAGATTGTTTCTGGTACGCCATGCCAATATTCTTCATATACTTGACAAACGAGAATTTGTCGAAGCCGAGTGTCTGACCCCCAGCATTGGCGATGGTGGGAGAGGAAGTCATATGGTTGGACATAGAAAGACGGGTAGAATACGAGGAGATCCCCCCACTTGCAGGGGTGCGCCCAACCGAGCTGGGAATAAATACCAGGTCATTATCGGCGTTCAAGCAGGCGAGTCGCCGCATGTTAGATGCATGCAAGAGTCTTGCAAGAGATAAGAAATCAGTTCTGACAGTTTGGCGTGCCTTGACGCTCAGGTAAGATAAGTTTTGCGCCTCTAGGGTCACATGTACCTACAGACGCATAATGATGGCGACGGTTCTTGTGAAATGATCGTGAAATGACCCACTGAGGGTAGTCCAAATAAGGCATACAAATGCCGCCGAAACCCGTCCGTCGGCCCGAGACCGTTACGGGTTTTCCCTCTTTGCTCACTGGCCCATACAGATCTAATTTATCTCCATATGTTTATGTTTTTTATTGGCGCTTCAAGTTCACGGCGAGGGCGAGGGCATAGTTAACCACGTCAGAGATGGCAATATCCCACTTTTGATATCGAAGAAAACATGAGATAGCGCTTAACGACGTCATAACGTCGAGATACAGTGCGAAACTTTGTCTGTGACTCGCTCGTTCATGTCGCATGGGGAGTACTGTATCTCTTGAGCTCCTAGAAGCCTCACATTATAATCTGAAATGAGCCTCACTGCTGTGGCAGTGCTTCGGCGAGAGTTGAGTTGGCCTTTGGGCAGTGGGCATGGGTATCGAGGAATAATCAGTAGAATCGAACCAGACCGTCCTGCTCAAAGACGCCCATCGTTTGCACATGCGGGCACTTTCAAATGGAATCAGGAATAGGTCATCGACCACGCCTGGAGCATCCGAGTCACCAAGCGCTATTTGCAACACGTAGTCACATTACGGCAAACGCCGTCTGCCAGTGACCTTGTGCCGTGTAGCATCGTTCTGCCTTCCGCGCCATTCACCCCTGAGTTCAAGAAACTTGAATAAGCCATCCAAGCCATATTCCTCATGTCTTCGACTGGACAAGCATCCTTTACTTCTACTGTCCAATCAATTATCGATGCCTTAGCCAACTACACCAAACTTACCGGAATTGACCTCTCCAAGAATTCCTTTGCTACTGCCATGACGGCGCCATCGAACATTCACTCTGTCCTAGAACTTCTCCAAGAACTGGAGAAGTCATTCAGGGAATATCGGGATGGAAGTTAGAGACTCAGACTGATTAGCTGGCTCCGCCCGGCGGTAACAGTTATTCAAGCATTTTAGGGCATTCTACGTAGGAATCTAAGAGGGGGGGTGGCATTGAGATCTGGCGTCCGCTATTGCATCTACACGTAGTACCCGAATTATTAAGTTGTGGTCCGTTGTCCATCCAGCCGCACGATCACAATTCGTCGCGGTAGAAAAGTACTCGACCGTTCCCGGCTCCACCAACAGAAATAGCAAGGCCAGCCTCGCACATAATTATTAGGCTATGGGACTTTCGCCTCTAATGACCACACACATTCTCAGTGAAGA
Organism: Russula aff. rugulosa BPL654; assembly: GCA_022496225.1. Lineage (NCBI taxonomy): Eukaryota > Fungi > Basidiomycota > Agaricomycetes > Russulales > Russulaceae > Russula > Russula aff. rugulosa BPL654. The sequence goes on along the minus strand of WTXE01000225.1, from coordinate 18,799 downwards.
GTTTGTCGTACAGTACTATAACACAAATTTTGTACACTTCTATCAAATCCCCCGAGTCAACCGTCAACACAATCTAACCAAAATAGGGTCCTGTTCTACAGATGGAAAGGTATAAGGGGCTTCCTTCTTTAGCCGTGCTGTCTTACAGGCTAGAATTGAAGAGCAAGTCAGTCCTCGCATTTGAAACAAAAAAGGATTCAGTCCAACCTTGATCTACCCACACCATGCTCCCGGAGAAAACTCGCGATCTCTCCAAATCCACGTGCCAGCGATACTTGATATGGTGTTTGACCCTCTTTATTTACTGCATGTACGTCCCCGCCACGTTCAAGCAACAGTTTCACAATCCCGAGGAATCCATTGGCTGTTGAAATGTGTACCGGCGTCCAGTAGTCCGCCTGCCTTGCGTTCACGTTTGCACCGTGGTCGAGGAGCAGCCGCGAGACCTCAACGTGTCCGAACCTACAAGCCTCGTGCAGCGGGGTCCATCCCCATTCATCACGCGAATCCACCTCCGCACCCCGTTCGATTAGAAATCGCACGACATCAACTTTACCGTTGGCTGCTGCTCTATCTAATGGTGTCTCATTGCTTGCGTTGTGGCTGTTGATATCTTCTCCCCGTTCAAGCAACGACTTCACAATGTCAATGTTCCCCTCTTCCGCAGCTGTGTGCAGCGAAGCCTTAACTCCACCCTCCCCGTCTTCACCGGCGTCGTATTTAGTTGCGTCCATTGTGGTTGATCGTATATTGTTTCGAATATTTGAATCTGTTTTGAACTCGGCAATAAACTTTGCAATCTCGGCTTCGTCATTCTCTGACGCCAATTCGGCTGCAGTCCTATTTGCCTTGTCAAGCACATCGACATCAGCACCCCGACGAAGCAACAGCTTTACAACTCCGAGATGCCCACGTCCCAACGCGGCGTGCAACAGAGTCCAGCCATCGCTGTCCGCAGTGTGCAGATTCGCACCGCGATCGATTAGGAAACGGACGACGGTAACTTTGCCATTCGTCACTGCTTGATAAAGAGGTGTTTCTTGCTTGTCATTGGATGCGTCGACACTAGCGCCACGCTGGACCAGCAACTCGGCAATCTTGAGGTGTCCATTGGCCGATGCTAGATGTAAGGAGCTCCAGAGGTCATTGCGCTGGATGTTCGGATCGACTCCATAGTCTAGCAACAGCTGTGCCATGTCAAGGTGTCCATACTGTGAGGCACAGTGCAATGGAACCAAGCTCTCGTTGTCCTGCACATTCACGTCGGCGCCTCGCTCGATGAGCAAGCGCCCGACTTCGAGTTTCCCCTCGCGCGATGCCAAGGCCAAAGGGGTCCTTAGCGACCTGTTCCGAATATTGACAGCGATACCAGAGTTCATTAACATTCGCACGACGTCGAAATGCCCCATTTGGGATGCGATATGTAGCGAATTCGAACCGTCGCTGTCTGTAACATGGATATCTGCGCCCTGCTCGATCAGGAAGCCTACGACGTCGAGCTTCCCGCTACTAGATGCGAGGTATAATGACGTCTGTCCGTTTTCAGTTCGTATGTCGACATCGATGCCACAGTTTAGTAAGAACTTCGTGATGTGGAGATGCCCACAATATGATGCTTCGTGGAATGGAGTCCGGCCATCGATATTCCGGGAAGATAAGGCTGCACCGCTGTCGATCAGGAAGCGCACCACATCAAGCCGCCCAAACCATGATGCCAGATCCAAGGGTGTCGCATGCTCGTCGTCCCGGCTGTCAACATTTGAACCGTGATCGATCAGCAACTTTACGGTGTCGAGCTGTCCATGAAGCGACGCGAGATGCAGTGCGGTCCGGCGTCTACGTTCGGTATGATGATCCGTGTGGACCTGTGCATCCACATCCGCGCGGCGATCTATCAACAACCTTGCGACGGCAACATGTCCAAATATTGACGCAAGGTGTAATGGACTCAAGCCCTCGTCGTCCCAGGAACTGATATCTGAGCCATGATCGATAAGGAAGCGTGAGACGTCAATATTCCCATTTTGACAGGCCAGATGCAACGGCGTCTCTTGTTTCTTATTTCGAACATCGAGATTTGCGCCAGATTCAAGTAACAGTTCCGCAATTTCACGATACCCTGATCGTGCTGCCGCGTGTATCGGAGTCTCGCCTTCATCGTCGGTGACGCTTACGTCCGCTCCAGACTTTAAGAGCAGCCGCGCAATCTCGAGTGATGATTCCATCATCACAAGCTCTCCGCCTTGTGATATCCTGTGAAGCGGAGCTCTTCCCAGATTGTCACGAGAGTTCGGATCTGCACCACTTTTAAGAAGCAGCGATGCGACTTCTAAATGTCCATTGGTCGAGGCGGCATGTAGCGGAGTCATGTGAGAACCGCCTCTGCTATCGACGTCCGGTGAATTGACAGCAATCAGGTGCTCCACAAGACCACGGAAACCGCACAGAGAGGCATAATAAAGTGGCACGGCCTCAGGCGGGGTTGGATGTGTCGTGGACATGGGCGCTATCCAATTTCGGTCTACGTCGTATAGCCAGACCCACGCCGCAAAATGAGGCTTTGTGGGATCAAATAGACGCCCAGGACCGCCTGAATGTGTGTTGATACGTCCCCAAACTGGGCATGATCGACCCAGTATCGGGCGGCGTACCGCGCGAGGGGCAAGTGACTTATCGCATCACTGTCGATTTTGTCATCGAGTTTGAGAAGGACGCTGAGGCTGGCGTGTGCAAGGATGGTATGCGCGGGTTCAGAGAGTATGTGATAATAAGAAAGACGTTCTTCGGCCATCGAGAGTCGCTCCGAGGTCAAGAATTCCTTGACGGAGAAATGCGAGAATTGTACGATTTGCTGGCCTTCCCTATCGACGACGGCGATGAGACTAGAACAAGCGGACATCACCGCTTCCTCGGCATTTTCTGGACGCCAATCTGCGTTGAATATTGGGGTGGCTGGCGCGTCAAACTGGACTGCAAATATCTCTGCGATCTCCTCAACGCGAAGTGGGCGAATGGACACCGTGAGGCATCGTAGAAGTCGTTGGGCATATTCTCGTTTCTCTTTATCGATGCCCAATAGCGTTTGCTCGTATGTTTTATCCAAACTCTCTGGCAGGTCCTGAAGCACACTCCGAATACTCGCAGGAAAAGTGCGACTCAGTCTGTTAATTTGGCAGACCGCCCAGCGGAACCTTTATGACCACGTGAGGGTCAATCGTGAAGCCTACGGCGAGAGATGAGACACGAGACTACTTACATGCCGTCCACCTTTTGGGAGAGCGTATCAATGACCAAATTCTGGTCCTCCTCTCTCCATTTTCGCATCTTCTTGTCCGAATGGACAACATACTCGATGTACTTGAGTATGTCCTCCTTTTGTCCGTTCTCGTCATGAAGAGAAATCTTGAGAGACGTCAACGGCTCAAGTACCAATCGGATATCCATCTCCGGCCGGCTTGCCACGCATAGATGTAGATTCGGAAGTTCTAATTCAACAAGTTCTTCAATCAACTCCAGGACCTCATCGCGGGCAGATGGCCTCTCCGGGAAATTGGGACATTCGTCGAGAGCGTCGACGACGATATAAATTGGGCTTTGTCCTGGCAGACGCAGCATGTCTGTCATACAGTCCTTGAGCGCATCAATGTTGGGCTTTCGAATGCCGCGGCCATTGTCTGAATATAACCGGGAGAGGATATTATAGCAAGAATCTGATTCGGCAGAAAGCTGTGAAATTAGGGAGGAAAGCAGGCCAGAGCAGTCTTGCTTCTTGATGTCCCGAAAATCAAAGTAATAGTATGCCATGGTGGCCAGTCCGGCTGCATGCATGCGCTCGATGTCTTGAACGATCGCCGATCTAATAGGGGATATGAGTAACCTTGAACAAACTCATAAAACGATTGACATACAGAAGGGTACTTTTCCCCGCACCCGCTTTAAGATCAACAATTTATTAGTGCATGCACCAGTCGGCGATTGGAAAAGCATACGTTTTCCGTGAATCCACAAGAAGGAACTCTTCGAGTTCCATTCCGTTAATACTCCGCTCTCGAAGAACCACGCCGCAGATCCTTTATGTCGAGCTTTCCAAACAAAGTTTTGATTCGACGACGGGTCAGGAGGAGAGAGCCAGTGTTGAACCTCCCATCGCAGTTGTTCACCTACAAGATAACGTCGATCTCGGCCAAAAAAAGTGGTGGGAGAATGACAAACGTTTTGTCTTGTTTATTTCGTTCAACGTTTGGTGAAGAGCGACTAGGACCGCAATTCAGCACCGCTGATACGGGTTTCGCGAGAGGAACGTACCCAAATCCTGTCGAATATTATCCGATGACGTCTTACCATCTAAATGAAAGTTCAGAATGGTATCCGTGAACAAATCGTGCCGGATCGCGCACCTTCCAAAACTGTCTTCACCTTACCCACAAGACTGTGAACCACACCTAATGTCTGTACAACTGTTATCTTAGCCTCGTCCTGCGTCAATCGATCCAATCTTTGAAGAACGGCCTCGATCTCGCTCTCCCCCAGCAACTTTTTCGTGAATTTCACTGACGTATATATTGAGTCACGGATAATATATATGTGTGTATGTATAACAGCGGGCTTACTGAACCGTCCCTGTTTAATTTGTTTCGACGCCAGAGCAAGCACCGAAAGTAGCTGGACCATTATCTTGACGATTACCTCGGTCAATATCGGAGTGGGCGGAATCGTTGTATAAATCTCGAGACGCTTGAGGAAGTTCCCCAAACACTCGAACAGTTCGATAAGAGCATCATAACTGGATGTAACCCCACTAGCGGCCTGAAATACTCATTTGTCACAGGGATCGGTTGAAAAGGGCATTCGAGGGACGTACTGCGAGGAGAGTATCGATCCCGGCAAACAAGGCTTTTGTTGGAGGAAACGGAACCTGAAAAAGTTATTAAAAGAGCTACAAGAATGGGATGTGTAGCTCACCAGGCTGGCGGCCTCGCCCAAGATACCCGAAAATGCTTGAATAACTGTTACTGCTGGGCGGAGGCAGTTGATCAACCTCCGATTCCATCCCGATATTCTCTGAATGCCTTCTCCCGTTCTTGCAGAAGTTCTAGGACAGCTTCAGGAGAAGTTGAAAGTTCGATAGCGGCAGCAAAGGAATTCTTGGAGAGGTCTATTCCGGTAAGTTTGGTGTAGTCGGCCAAGGCATCGATGATCGATTGGATAGTATAGTAAGCGGATGATGTTGCTTGTTCAGTCGACGACATGCGGAAGATGGCTTGAATGGCTTATTCAAGTTCTTGAGTTCAGAGGGAATGGTGGGGAAGGGAGAACGATGCTGGAGGGTACAAATCGATGGGGAGTCCAGAATGCTGACAGCGCATGCGGCATGCTTGACACATGGGCGTTTAAGGTGGTCACGTGGTCGAGCGCGTTGTAAATAGCGCCGCGCTGGACAGTACGCTTGGGACTTTCGCCTCTGGATCTGGGACTAATGACCACACACATTCTCGGTAATGAGTTTATCGCCCAGTACTAGACCACAAATTTCGTACTCTTCAAGTTAACCGCCAACGTACTGGTAATGTTTCCGATGATCTAACTAAATAGAACCCTGCTCTACAAGCGGAAAAGTATATGAGGCTGGACCTTCTTCTGCCGTGCTGTCCTACAAGCTAAAATTGGAGTGCAAGTCAGGCCGTGCATTTGAAACATGAAATGATTCAGACGAACCTTGATGTACTCGCATCATGTTCCCGGATCAAATCCGCAATATCTTTACGTCCATATGACAGCGATACTTGGTATGGTGTTTGACCCTCTCGATTTACTGCATGTACGTCCGCGCCACGTTCAAGTAACAGGTTTACAATCCCGAGGCGTCCATATTTTGCTGAGACGTGTGCCGGGGTCCAGTAGTCCTCCTGCCTTGCGTTCACGTCTGTGCCGTGGTCGAGGAGCAGCCGTGAGACTTCGAGGTGTCCGGATCGCGATGCTGCGTACAAGGGTGTGAAACCCCGCTCGTCTCTTGGATCCACCTCCGCGCCCTGCTCGATGAGCAAGCGTGCGATGTTAAGGTTCCCCTTTTCCGCTGCTCTGCCTAACGGAGTCTGGTTTCTTGCATTGCGGACATTGATACCTACTCCCGCTTCAAGCAACGACCTCACAATGTCAATGTTCCCGTCTTCAACGGCTGCGTGCAGTGAAGCCTCAGCCCCATCCTCCATTTCTTCACCGGCGTCGTACTGAGCTGAGTCCATTGTAGTCGATCGTAATTTATTTCGAATATTTGCATTTGATTTGTACTCGGCGATAAACTTTGCAACATCGGCTTCGCCATTCTCTGACGCCCATTCGGATGCAGTCCGTTTTGCCTTGTCAAGTACATCGACGTCAGCACCCCAACAAAGTAACAGCTTTACAACTCCGAGATGCCCACGTCCCGACGCGGCGTGCAACAGAGTCCAGCCATTGCTGTCCGCAGTGTGCAGATTCGCACCGCGATCGATGAGGCAACGAACGATCGTAACTTTGCCATTCGCCGCTGCTTGATAAAGAGGGGTTTCTTGCTCGCTATTGGGTACGTCGACACCTCCGCCACGCTTGATCAGCAACTCGACAATCTTGAGGTGTCCATCGGCCGATGCTACATGTAAGGAGCTCCAGAGGTCATTGCGCCGAATGTTCGGATCGACGCCACAGTCCAGCAGCAGCCGTACCATGCCAATGTGTCCGTGTTGTGAGGCAAAGTGCAATGGAGCCATGCTCTCGTTGTCCCGCACATTCACGTCGGCGCCTCGCTCGATCAGCAAGCGCCCAACTTTGAGTTTCCCCTCACGTGATGCCAACGCCAATGGGGTCATTTGCGTCCCGTCCCGAACATCGACAGCTATGCCAGAGTTGACTAACATTCTCACGACGTCGAGGTGCCCGTTTTGAGATGCGATATGTAGCGGTGTCGAACCATCGTTGTCGGTAATATGGATATTTGCTCCCTGCTCGATCAGGAAGCCTACGACGTCGAACTTCCCGCTACTGGATGCGAGGTATAATGATGTCTGTCCGTTTCCAGTTCGTATGTCGACATCGATGCCACACTTCAGTAAGAACTTCATGATATGGAGATGCCCACGATACGATGCTCCGTGGAATGGAGTTCGGCCATTGATATCTCTGGAGGAAACGGCTGCACCGCTGTCGATCAGCAAGCGCACCACATCGAGGTGCCCAGACCATGACGCCAGGTCCAAGGGAGTCTGCTGCTCGACGTTCCGGCTGTCAACATTTGCACCACGATCAATCAGCAACTTTGCGGTGATGGGGTGCCCTTTATCGGACGCGAGATGGAGAGGAGTCCAGCGATCGTCTTTCCTTGAATTCGTATCGGCGCCGTGGTCTGTCAACAACCTTACAACGGCAACATGTCCAAATCGTGACGCAAGATGTAATGGAATGCAGCCCTCCTCGTCCCGTGAGTTGATATCTGAGCCATGATCGATAAGGAAGCGTGAGACGTTAAGCTTCCCATTTTTACAGGCCAGGTGGAACGGTGTCTGTTGATTCTCATTTCGAGCATCGCGATTTGCGCCGGATCCAAGTAACACTTCCACAATTTCACGATACCCTGATCGTGCTGCCGCGTGTATCGGAGTCCAGCCTCGATTGTCGGTGACGCTTACGTCCGCTCCAGACTTTAAGAGCAGCCGCGCAATCTCGAGTGATGATTCAACCACGAGAAGCTCTCCGCCTTGTGATATCCTGTGAAGCGGAGCCCTTCCAAGATCGTCACGAGAGTTAGGATCTGCACCACTTTTAAGAAGCAGCGATGCGACTTCTAAATGTCCATTGGTCGAGGCGGCATGTAGCGGAGTCGTGTGAAAACCGCCCCTGCTATTGACGTCCGGTGAATGGACAGCAATCAGGTGCTCCACAAGACCACGGAAACCGATCAGAGAGGCATAATAAAGTGGCACGGCCTCAGGCGGGGTTGGATGTGTCGTGGACATGGGCTCTATCCAATATCGGTCTACGTCGTATAGCCAGACCCACGCCGCAAAATGTGGCTTTGCGGGATCAAATAGACGCCCCAGGACCTCCTGAATGTGTGCTGATACGTTCCCAAACTGGGCATGATCGACCCAGTGTTGGGCGGCATACCGCACGAGGGGGAAGTGACTTATGGTATCACTGTCGATATTGTCATCGAGTTGCAGGAGGACGCTGAGGGTGGCGTGTGCAAGGATGGTATGCGCAGGTTCGGGGAGGATGTGATAGTAGGAAAGTTCTTCTGCGGTTGCAAGTCGCTCCGAAGTCAAGTACTCCTTGACGGAGAAGTGAGAGAATTGTACGATTTGCTGGCCATCCTTATCGACGATGGCGATCAGAGAAGAACACGCGGACATCACCGCCTCCTCTGCGTTTTCAGGCGCCAATCTGCGTTAAATGTTGGGGATGCTGCCTCGGGGAACTGAATAGCAAGAACCTCGGCAAGTTCTTCGACCCGAAGAGGGCGAATAGATACTGCGAGACATCGGAGAAGTCGTTGGGCATATTCTCGTTTCTCCTCATCGATCCCGAGCAGAGTCCGGCCATACGTTTCGTCCAACGTTTTTGGCAAGTCTCCCAACACGCTCCTTATACTCGCAGGAAACGTGCGACACAGTCTGTCAATCTGGCACACCGCCCAACGGAACCTTCAAGTCCACGTGAGGGTCAATTCTGAAGCCTAAGAAGATATGAGATATGCTTACATGCCGTCCGATTTTTGAGACAATGTATCGATAACAAGCTGCTTGTCCTCCTCTTTCCACTTCCGCATGCTCCAGTCTGAATGGACAACAAACTCGATGTAATTGATGATGTCTTCCTTTTGTCCGCTCTCGTCATGAAGCGAAATCGCGAGAGTCGTCGGCCGTTCGAGAACTGTTCGGATATCAATCTCCGGCCGACTTGCTGCGCACAGATGTAGATTCGGAAGTTCAAATCAACAAGTTCTTCAATCAGCTTCAGGACCTCGTCGCGGGCGGATGGCCTCCCTGGGAAATTCGGACATTCGTCGAGAGCGTCGATGACGATATAAATTGGGCCTAGCCCTGACAGACACAGCATATCTCTCATACAGTCCTTGAGCGTATCAATATCGGGCTTTCGGATGCCGCGGCCATTGTCTGAATATAATTGGGAGAGGATGTTGTAGCAAGAATCTGATTCGGCAGAAAGCTGTGAGATGAGGGAGGAGAGTAGGCCATAGCAGTCTTGCTTCTTGACATCCCGAAAATCAAAGTAATAGTATGCCATGGTGGCCAGTCCAGCTGCGTGCATGCACTCGATCTCTTGAATGATCGCGGATCTAATACGTGTTATGAATAACCTTGAACAAGCTCAAGAGAACCATGACGTACAGAAGTGTGCTTTTCCCTGCACCCGCTTTAAGATCAGCAGTTTATTAGCGCAGGCACCAGTGGGTGATTAGTAAGCATACGTTTTCCGTGAATCCACAACAAGGACCCCCTCGCGTTCCATTCCGCTAATACTCTGCTCTCGAAGAACCACGCCGCAGATCCTTTATGTCGTGATTTCCGAACGAAGTTTTGATTCGTCGACGGGTCAGCGGGAGAGAGCCAGTGTTGAACCTCCCATCGCAGTTGTTCACCTACAAGATAACGTCGATCTCGGCCAAAAAATGTAGTGAAAGAATGACAAACGTTTCGTCTTGTTTATTTCGTTTAACGTTTGGTGAAGAGCGACTAGGGCTGCAATTCAGCACGGTTGATACCCGTTTCACGCGAGGAACGTACCCAAGTCCTGTCGAATACTATCTGATGACGTCTTACCATCTAAAGGAAAGTTCAGAATGATATCTATGAACAAATCATGCCGGATCGCGCACCTTCCAAGACAGTCTTTACATTACCCACAAGACTATGAACCACACCCAATGTCTGTGCAACAGTTATCCGAGCCTCGTCCTGCGTCAATCGATCCAATCTCTGGAGAACTGTCTCGATCTCGCTCTCCCTCAGCAACTTTTTCGTGAATTTCACTGAGGGATATTGAGTCATGGACAATGTGTGTATGTGTGTATAACAGCGGGCTTACTGAACCGTCCCTGTTTAATTTGTTTCGATGCCAAAGCAAGCACCGAAAGCAACTCCACCATGATTTTGACGATTACTTCCGTCAAGACGAAGTGGGCGGAATCGTCGTATAAATCTCGAGACGCTTGAGGAAGTTCCCCAAACACTCGAACAGTTCGATAAGAGCATCATAACTGGATGTAACTCCACTAGCGGCCTGGAATACTCATTTGTCACAGGGGAGTCGGTTGAAAGCATACTCGAGGGACGTACAGCAAGAAGAGTATCGATCCCTGCGAACAAGGCTTTTGCTGGTGGAAACGGGACCTGAAAAGGTCAATTAAAAGAGTTACAAGGAAGGCATTTGTAGCTCACCAGGCTGGCGGCGTCGCCTAGGATGCCCGAAAATGCTTGAATAACTGTTACTGCTGGGCGGAGGCAGCTGATCAGCCTTCGATTCCCATCCCGATATTCTCTGAATGCCTTCTCCCGTTCTTGGAGAAGTTCTAGGACAGCTTCAGGAGAATTAAAATGTTCGACGGAGGCAGCGAAGGAATTCTTGGAGAGGTCTATTCCAGTAACTTTGGTATAGTCGGCCAAGGCATCGATGATGGATTGGATAGTAGTAGTGGAGGATGCTGTTTGTCCAGTCGACGACATGAGGAAGATAGTTTTTTCAGGTTCTTGAGTTTAGGGGAATAGTGGGGAAGGGGAACGATAATGGAGGTTAAATCAATCAATGGGACGGTCCAGAATGCTGGTAACCCATGCCTGACATATGGGCGTTTAATGTGGTCACGCGGTCGAGCACGTTGCAAGTAGCGCTTGGTGATCGAGGAAGCGGAGTAGAATTTAGCACACATATAGTATCTTAGGGTGAGGATTCCTGGTACTGTAGGAAGATAAACGCGAGAGGAGAGGTAAGATTACAGTACTTTCAATTTTTTGGCGGTTGTGGATGTGAGAACGGAGCATTCTCATTACATAATACATAGCGAATATAGGCCAAGCGCAGCGCGCGGCGTCGGAGTTTGGAAAGGTGGCCGGAAAGGAGCGGGGCGACGCCCCTCGTTGCTTACCGCCCCAAGGAGCGCCTCGTTGTACATCTACAGATCGCTCTTTGTAATTACACCCGCCCACCACGCCCTTCAGCCAATGCAAAGTCGTTGATTCTCCGCAAACAAAACGAGCCTACAATAGATGACACACCAATCGCAGTCACGTTTCACCGCACACCACCAGCTAAGCAGCGAAGAACCACCTCCATCTCGCAGCAGCAATTTCACAACCAGGGGGTCTGTTGTGGCCACCAGTTTATGGATTGCTGCTGCGAGCGCGAGAGCCCTGCCCGCCCGCGAGCTCACCTCCGGTTGGACCCACAGGCTTCACCGGGTTCACCCGACGGCGCTTCGCGCCTGCCCCTGCACACAGCACACCCTTACGTACGTAGCACAGCACCGAATCGTATCCTCACGCTCACGCTCACTACTCACCCTCTCTCGACATGCTCGCAGGCGCCAAGACTGTGCACTTTTTCGGCCGAACACAGACGGCTATGCCAGCGCCAGAGATCTAACCTCTACTGTAATCGAAACTGATTGTAGTACCGTACCACGACCACAGGGAAAGGTAAAACGGCAAGGAGCTTTATCTACTGAGGACTAGGTAATTGAGACTCTTCTGCCTCCGTTGAGTCCGTTTAGCCTGTTCAGCCATCCAGCGACTCGGCCTCCTGTGCATCTACCTCAGCCTGACTCTGAGCGCTGACCCTAAGGTCCGAGCCCAACTTCAAGCCCAACCTCAGCCCCGGTACCATCCACATATTCTGGCGGCCCTGGGCAGGCCGAAATAGTGTTGATACTAGGGGCCATGTGCTCGCCGAGCTGAGGACGCGAGCTGAGGACACACATGGCGGAGCATCGCGTGTGACGTGTGAATTGTCAATGATTAATGCGACGACGAAACAGATCGTCTATTAGCATATGGCTGCGCAGGCGGTGAGACAGTTGATGACGGGAGAAATCTACGTGGTAGGAGCAACCGCCAAGTACTACGCTAAAGCCGTCGAGGATGATAAGGACTACGTAGAAGGAGGAAAAGGAAAATGGAGGCCAAGACAACGACCACGACGTTGATGCGCTGCCAGTGGACGACGTGACGCTCTTCAAGTCGTCGGCACCAGCTTAGACGGCAAGCTACCGAGCAAGCATTATGGTAAAGGACTCTCGCTGTTAATTTACTGCTGGCTGAAAACTACTTTACCCGAAAATAGCTGGATTGTCGAGAAACTATCTATAAATACTTAGAAATAATGTATATATTTTATAGAATTTTACGAAAGTGTATGGACCTACTTTTGGTGACTTCCTCGAATCTCATAGATCTATCCTGGGTGTCATCTGTACGTCTGTATTGGACTATTGAAACAACTCAGCTTGAGCGGCTCCGAGCCGTCGTGTGGCTGGCTTGGCTCGATTTGGGCTCCGGCTCGCCGCTTGGAGCCAAGGCACGCCGTTATTTCCTGGCCTCCTACAGCCTGAGGGCCCTACTAGGCTACTTGCTGGCACTTACATGTTGCGACACACCAGATCGATCTTATCGTGACACTTTGCTTGGCACTTACAATGTTGCGATCATCACAGAGTGGACTACCTGATCTCCCTTCATACATATCCCAAGCATGCCATCCTCCATTTGCAATCCTTCAGGTGGCACCCCACAATCCGTCTGCTTGTTTGGTTTGGCGACGATTGGTCCAGTTGCCCAAAAGTCACGGCCCGTGGCCGGTGGCAGGCCGGGGGTAATCCGGTAATCTCTTGTTGGCATGGCCTGACCATTAGAGACATCGAGTTCACGGTGGTTAGTAAGAAGAAACACAACGGGAGTAATAACGCAGAAGGTTTACATGGGAGGGACTCGACGCTTGGCGAAATTGTTCTTCGGGGAGGACTCGGAGCCTGGGCACCATTAGCAGAATGTTGGATAGGAGGTAAATGGGAGGACGGCGGGCTCATATGGTGGTTCGGTTGGGAGCGGGAGGAGCACGATGAGGGTGAAAGAGAGAGGTCTGATACAGGATGGAGTTTATGTACTGTACGTGGAGCGATCTGGGCAGGGAACGAAAATGGGAGAGGTTGAAAACGTCGCTTGGCATGTCCGAGTCGACTAAAAATCTCAGCTCGGTGACATGTAGCGCTGCTCGGCTAGCATATTTTAGCCAACTCTGGCGCTGGCTTTAGCCGCCGAAACACTCAGGCTGGCCGAAGCAGAGGTCTGTTCCGCCCACGAGCGCGCTTGGCGTGGAGTCATGGCAGTACTACAGTATACCACAAATCTTGTACACTTCTATTGAATCCTCCAAAACAACCGTCAACGCAATGTTTCTGATGATCACAATCTAATAAAAATAGGATATTGTTCTACAGACGGAAAAGTATAAGGGGCTTCCTTTTTTACTAGCCGTGCTGTCTTACAAGCTAAAATTGAAGTGCAAGTCAGGCCTTGCACTTGAAACATGAAATGATTCAGTCAACCTTAATGTTCTCGCATCATGTTCCCGGATCAAATCCGCAATATCTTTACGTCCATATGACAGCGATACTTGGTATGGTGTTTGACCCTCTCGATTTACTGCATGTACGTCCGCGCCACGTTCAAGTAACAGTTTTACAACCTCGAGGCGTCCATACTTTGCTGAGTCGTGTGCCGGGGTCCAGTAGTCCTCCTGCCTTGCGTTCACGTCTGCGCCGTGGTCGAGGAGCAGCCGCGAGACTTCGAGGTGTCCGGATCGCGATGCTGCGTACAGGGGTGTAAAACCCCGCTCATCTCTTGGATCCACCTCCGCGCCCTGCTCGATGAGCAAGCGTACGATGTTAAGCTTCCCATTTTCCGCTGCTCTGCCTAACGGAGTCTGGTTTCTTGCATTGCGGACGTTGACACCTACTCCCAGTTCAAGCAACGACCTCACAACGTCAATGTTCCCGTCTTCCACGGCTGTGTGCAGTGAAGCCTCAGCTCCATCCTCCATTTCTTCACCGGCCTCGTACTGAGCTGAGTCCATTGTAGTCGATTGTATATTGTTTCGAATATTTGCATCTGATTTGTACTCGGCGATAAACTTTGCAACATCGGCTTCGCCATTCTCTGACGCCAATTCGGATGCAGTCCGTTTTGCCTTGTCAAGCACATCGAGTCAGCATCCCAATAAAGTAACAGCTTTACAACTCCGAGATGCCCACGTCCCGACGCGGCGTGCAACAGAGTCCAGCCATTGCTGTCCGCAGTGTGCAGATTCGCACCGCGATCGATGAGGCAACGAACGATCGTAACTTTGCCATTCGCACTGCTTGATAAAGAGGGGTTTCTTGCTCGCTATTGGGTACGTCGACACCTCCGCCACGCTTGATCAGCAACTCGGCAATCTTGAAGTGGCCATTGGCCGATGCTAGATGTAAGGAGCTCCAGAGGTCATTGCGCTGGACGTTCGGATCGACGCCACAGTCTAGCAACAGCCGTGCCATGCCAAGATGTCCGTATTGTGAGGCAAAGTGCAATGGAGTCATGCTCTCGTTGTCCCGCACATTCACGTCGGCGCCTCGCTCGATCAGCAAGCGCCCAACTTTGAGTTTCCCCTCACGTGATGCTAAGGCCAATGGGGTCATTTGCGTCCCGTCCCGAACATCGATAGCTATGCCAGAGTTGACTAACATTCGTACGACGTCGAGGTGCCCGTTTTGAGATGCAATATGTAACGGAGTCGAACCATCGTTGTCGTAATATGGATATTTGCTCCCTGCTCGATCAGGAAGCCTACGACGTTGAGCTTCCCGTGTCTAGATGCGAGGTATAATGATGTCTGTCCGTTTCCAGTTCGTATGTCGACATCGATGCCACGCTTAGTAAGAACTTCATGATGTGGAGATGCCCACGATACGATGCCCGTGTAATGCAGTCCGGCCATTGATATCTCGGGAAGATACGGCTGCACCGCTGTCGATCAGCAAGCGCACCACATCGAGGTACCCAGACCATGATGCCAGGTCCAAGGGAGTCTGCTGCTCGTCGTTCCGGCTGTCAACATTTGCACCATGACTAATCAGCAACTTTGCGGTGATGGGGTGCCCTTTATCGGACGCGAGATGGAGAGGAGTCCAGCGATCGTCTTTCCGTGAATTCGTATCGGCGCCGCGGTCTACCAACAACCTCACAACGGCAACATGTCCAAATCGTGACGCAAGATGTAATGGAGTGCAGCCCTCCTCGTCCCGTGAGTTGATATCTGAGCCATGATCGATAAGGAAGCGTGAGACGTTAAGCTTCCCATTTTTACAGGCCAGGTGGAACGGTGTCTGTTGATTCTCATTTCGAGCATCGCGATTTGCGCCGGATCCAAGTAACAGTTCCACAATTTCACGATACCCTGATCGTGCTGCGCGTGTATCGGAGTCCAGCCTCGATTGTCGGTGACGCTTACGTCCGCCCAGACTTTAAGAGCAGCCGCGCAATCTCGAGTGATGATTCCACCACAAAGCTGTCCGCCTTGTGATATCCGGTGAAGCGGAGCCCTTCCAAGATCGTCACGAGAGTTAGGATCTGCACCACTTTTAAGAAGCAGCGATGCGACTTCTAAATGTCCATTGGTCGAGGCGGCATGTAGCGGAGTCGTGTGAAAACCGCCCCTGCTATTGACGTCCGGTGAATGGACAGCAATCAGGTGCTCCACAAGACCAAAGAAACCGCATAGAGAGGCATAATAAAGTGGCACGGCCTCAGGCGGAGTTGGATGTGTCGTGGACATGGGCTCTATCCAATATCGGTCTACGTCGTATAGCCAGACCCACGCCGCAAAATGTGGCTCTGCGGGTCAAATAGACGCCCAGGACCTCCTGAATGTGTGATGATACGTTCCTAAACTGGGCATGCTCGACCCAGTATCGGGCGGCGTATAGCGCGAGGGGGAAGTGACTTATCGCATCACTGTCGATATTGTCATCGAGTTGCAGGAGGACGCTGAGGGTGGCGTGTGCAAGGATGGTATGCGCAGGTTCGGGGAGGATGTGATAGTAGGAAAGACGTTCTTCGGTCGCAAGTCGCTCCGATGTCAAGTACTCCTTGACGGAGAAGTGAGAGAATTGTACGATTTGCTGGCCATCCTTATCGACGATGGCGATCAGAGAAGAACACGCGGACATCACCGCCTCCTCTGCGTTTTCAGGGCGCCAATCTGCGTTAAATGTTGGGGATGCTGCCTCGGGGAACTGAATAGCAAGAACCTCGGCAAGTTCTTCGACCCGAAGAGGGCGAATAGATACTGCGAGACATCGGAGAAGTCGTTGGGCATATTCTCGTTTCTCCTCATCGATCCCGAGCAGAGTCCGGCCATATGTTTCGTCCAACGTTTTGGCAAGTCTCCCAACACGCTCCTTATACTCGCAGGAAACGTGCGACACAGTCTGTCAATCTGGCACACCGCCCAGCGGAACCTTCAAGTTCACGTGAGGGTCAATTCTGAAGCCTAAGAAGAATGAGATATGCTTACATGCCGTCCGATTTTTGAGACAATGTATCGATAACAAGCTGCTTGTCCTCCTCTTTCCACTTCCGCATGCTCCAGTCTGAATGGACAACAAACTCGATGTAATTGATGATGTCTTCCCTTTGTCCGCTCTCGTCATGAAGCGAAATCTTGAGAGTCGTCGACCGTTCGAGAACTGTTCGGATATCAATCTCGGGCCGGCTTGCTGCGCATAGGTGTAGATTCGGAAGTTCCAAATCAACAAGTTCTTCAATCAGCTTCAGGACCTCATCGCGGGCGGATGGCCTCCCTGGGAAATTCGGACATTCGTCGAGAGCGTCGACAACGATATAATTGGGCCTGCCTGCAGACACAGCATATCTCTCATACAGTCCTTGAGCGTATCAATATCGGGCTTTCGGATCCGCGCCATTGTCTGAATATAATGGGAGAGATGTTGTAGCAAGAATCTGATTCGCAGAAAGCTGTGAGATGAGGGAGGAGAGTAGGCCATAGCAGTCTTGCTTCTTGACATCCCGAAAATCAAAGTAATAGTAGCCATGGTGGCCAGTCCGCTGCGTGCATGCACTCGATTCTTGAATGATCGCGGATCTAATAGTGTTATGAATAACCTGAACAAACTCATAGAACATGACGTACAGAAGTGTGCTTTTCCCTGCACCCGCTTTAGATCAGCAGTTTATTAGGCAGCACCAGTGGGTGATTAGTAAGGCATACGTTTTCCGTGAATCCACAACAAGGACCCCCTCGCGTTCCACTCCGCTAATACTCTGCTCTCGAAGAACCACGCCGCAGATCCTTTATGTCGTGATTTCGAACGAAGTTTGATTCGTCGACGGGTCGCGGAGAGAGCCAGTGTTGAACCTCCCATCGCAGTTGTTCACCTACAAGATAACGTCGATCTCGGCAAAAAATGTAGTGAAGAATGACAAACGTTTCGTCTTGTTTATTTCGTTTAACGTTTGGTGAAGAGCGACTAGGCCGCAATTCAGCACCGCTGATACCGGTTTCACGCGAGGAACGTACCCAAGTCCTGTCGAATACTATCCGTTGACGTCTTACCATCTAAAGGAAAGTTCAGAATGATATCTGTGAACAAATCATGCCGGATCGCGCACCTTCCAAGACAGTCTTTACATTACACACAAGACTATGAACCACACCCAATGTCTGTGCAACAGTTATCCGAGCCTCGTCCTGCGTCAATCGATCCAATCTTTTGAGAACTGTCTCGATCTCGCTCTCCCTCAGCAACTTTTTCGTGAATTTCACTGAGGGATATTGAGTCATGGACAATGTGTGTATGTGTGTATAACAGCGGGCTTACTGAACCGTCCCTGTTTAATTTGTTTCGATGCCAAAGCAAGCACCGAAAGCAACTCCACCATGATTTTGACGATTACTTCCGTCAAGATCGAAGTGGGCGGAATCGTCGTATAAATCTCGAGACGCTTGAGGAAGTTCCCCAAACACTCGAACAGTTCGATAAGAGCATCATAACTGGATGTAACCCCACTAGCGGCCTGGAATACTCATTCGTCACAGGGGAGTCGGTTGAAAGTATACTCAAGGGGCGTACAGCAAGGAGAATATCGATCCCTGCGAACAAGGCATTTGCTGGTGAAAACGGGACCTGAAAAGGTCATTAGAAGAGCCACAAGGAAGGCATTTGTAGCTCACCGGGCTGGCGGCCGCGCCCAGGATGCCCGAAAATGCTTGAATAACTGCTACTGCTGGGCGGAGGCAGCTAATCAGCCTTCGATTCCCATCCCGATATTCTCTGAATGCCTTCTCCCGTTCTTGGAGAAGTTCTAGGACAGCTTCAGGAGAATCAAAATGTTCGACGGAGGCAGCGAAGGAATTCTTGGAGAGGTCTATTCCAGTAACTTTGGTATAGTCGGCCAAGGCATCGATGATGGATTGGATAGTAGTAGTGGAGGGTGATGTTTGTCCAGTCGACGACATGAGGAAAATGGGTTTTTCAGGTTCTTGAGTTTAGGGGGAATGGTGGGGAAGGAGGAACGATAATGGAGGGTTAATCAATGGGAGGGTCCAGAATGCAGGCAACCCATACCTGACCCATGGGCGCATGGGCGTTTAATGTGGTCATGCGGTCGAGCACGTTGCAAGTAAGTTAGCACTCGATATATTAGCCAAGCCGAGCCATTGAACGGCTATCGGCTGCTAAGCTGCCTTTATTGGCTTT